>PITA01025036.1:0-25133 GCA_004023965.1 Spilogale gracilis
GAGCACAAAATCGGAACCCTTAGGGTCTGCTGCACTGAGGGTTGTTGCCCCAGGGGCTAAGCAGGGGGTTGAACCCTCGTGGGGACAGTGTGGCCTCGGGACCCGCGGGGTCACAGAAGGACCTGGGCTGCCTGAGCACTGCAGAGCCCCCAGGTACCAGAGCAGGGAAGCCGGCTGCATAGACGGAGCCAAGGAGGGGTGCTCAGCTCGGGCTTACCTTAAACTGTGACCCGAGGCGCAGTTGGGCCACTGTTCTTCGAGGAGAGACCCCACAAGTGGCAGATCAAGGGAGACCCCCTCCTTCCTCCACCGGCAGGGGTGGCATGGGAGCACACTGCAGGAATCTGCTGGGTTCGGAGACTCCAAAGGGCTCGCGCCAGAGATAGAAATGGTCGGCCACAGGCCAGGTGACACAGAGCACGGCCGGAGACCAGGGAGACAGGGGTGATTGATGGTTTTTCTCTGGGGCCCCAGCTCTAGGCTCCCCCAGGCCAGATACTGGAAGGCCACCACCTTCATTCCTGGCGTCCAAAGCTGTATGGAAAGTGTTCAGGGAACAGAAGCTCCGGAGAGTGAGCGAGAGCAGATCTCTTAGCCTGGCCCCCCGCGAGAGCGGGGCACTTCCACCTCCAGCAGAGACACTTGAAAATCAACAGGGTAGACCCTTTCCCCAGAAGATCAGCGAGAACATCCAGCCAAGCCCAAGTTACCCATCAATGAGAACTATGGGACATCCAGAGCTAGGGGAATAGCTAGCTAACCATGTATAATTCATGGCTTTTTCCCCATGATCCTTTAGTCTTTCAAAGTTAAATTTTTTAATTTTATTTTTTTCTTATTCTATTTTTTTAAATTTTTCCTTCATATTTTAAGATTTTTATCTATTTCATCCTATCAATGCCTTTTTAAAAAAAAACTTTTTAAATTTTCCTTGTTATATTCATATTCTATTTCTTCATTGTATTTAAGCTTTTTTCTGTATATATAAGTTTTTCTTTCGTTAAAATTATGGTATACAGTTTGTTCTAACAGATCAAAATATACTCTAAATCTAGCACATGGCTTTGTTCTAGTTTCCAGCCTCATCACATTCTCATCACATTATCTTTCAATAGTTACCCTGAATGTAAATGAGCTAAATGCCCCAATCAAAAGACACAGGGTATCAGAATGGATTAAAAGAAAAAAACCTATGGATATGCTGTCTCCAAGAAACTCATTTTAGACCAAAAGACACCTCCAGGTTTAAAGTGAGTGGGTGGAAAACAATTTACCATGCTAATGGACATCAAAAGAAAGCTGAGGTGGCAATCCTTATATCAGACAAATTAGACTACAAGCCAAAGACTATAATAAGATATGAGGAAGGACACTATATCATACCTAAAGGGTCTGCCCAACAAGAAGATCTAACAATTTTAAATATCTATGCCTCTGACATTGGAGCAGCCAATTATGTAAACCAATTAATAACTAAATCAATGAAACACATCGACAATAATACAATAAGAGTAGGGAACTTTAATACCCCCCTCAATGAAATGGGAAGATCATCTAAGCAAAAGATCAGCAAGGATATAAAGGCTTTAAATGGCACACTGGACCAGAAGGACATCACAGATATATTCAGAATACTCCATCCCAAAGCAACAGAATACACATTCTTCTCTAGTGCAAATGGAATGTTCTCCAGAATAGATCACATCCTGGGTCACATATCAGGACTCAACCAGTACCAAAAGATTAGGATCATTCCCTGCATATTTTCATACCACAAAGCTTTGAAAATAGAACCTAACCACAAGAGAAAAGTTGGAAAGAACTCAAATACATGGAGGTTAAAGAGTATCCTACTAAAGAAAGAATAGGTCAACCAGGAAATTAAAGTAAGAATTCATGGAAACAAATGAAAATGAAAACACAACTGTTCAAAATCTTTGGGACACAGCAAAGGTCATCCTGAGAGGAAAGTATATAGCAATACAAGCCTTTCTCAAGAAACAAGAAAGGTCTCAAGTACACAACCTAACCCTACACCTAAAGGAGCTGGAGAAAGAACAGCAAATAAAATATAAACCCGGAAAGAGAAGAGAAATAATAAAGATCAGAGTAGAAATCAATGAAATAGAAACCAAAGAATAGTAGAACAAATCAACGAAACTAGGAGCTGGTTCTTTGAAAGAATTAACAACATTGGTGAACCCCTGTCCAGCCTTATCAAAAAGAAAAGAGAAAGGACCTAAATTAATAAAATCATGAATAAAAGAGGAGAGATCACAACCAACACCAAAGAAATACAAACAATTATAAGAACATATTATGAGCAACAATACACCAACAAATTTGACAATCTGGAAGAAATGGATGCATTCCTAGAGACATATAAACTACCAAAACACAACCAGGAACAAATAAACAATCTGAACAGAGCCATAACCAGTAAGGAGATTGAAGCAGTCATCAAAAATTGCCTCACAAACAAGACCCCAGGGCCAGACTGCTTCCCAGAGAAATTCTACCAAACACTCAAAGAAGAATTAATACCTATTCTCCTGAAACTCTTCCAAAAAACAGAAATGGAAGGAAAATTTTCAAACTCGTTTTATGAGGCCAGCATTACCTTGATCCCAAACCAGACAAAGACCCCATCAAAAAGGAGAATTACAGACCAATAACCTTGATGAACACAGATGCAAAAATTCCCACCAAAACACTAGACAAGAAGATCCAACAGGATACTAAAAATATTATTCACCATGACCAAGTGGGACTTATTCCTGGGCTACAAGGTTGGTTCAACATCCACAAAACAATCAATATGATACAGTACATTAAGAAGAGAAAGAACAAGAACCATATGAGCCTCTCAACAGATGCTGAAAAAGCATTTGACAAAGTACAGCATCCTTTCTTGATCAAAACTCTTGACAGTGTAGGGATATGATACCTCAATATCATAAAAGCCATCTATGAAAAACCCACAGCAAATATCATTCTCAATGGGGAAAAACTGAGAGCTTTTCCCCTAAGGTCAGGAACATGGCATGGCTGTCCACTATCACCACTGCTTTTCAACAGAATACTAGAAGTCCTAGCCTCAGCAATCAGACAACAAAAAGAAATAAAAGACATCCAGATCAGCAAAGAAGTCAAAATCTCATTCTTTGTAGATGATATGATACTTTATGTGGAAAACCCAAAAGACTCCACTCCAAAACTGCTAGAGTTCATACAGGAATTCAGAAAAGTGTCAGGATATAGTCAATGTACAGAAATCATTTGCATTTCTATACACCAACAACAAGACAGAAGAAAGAGAAATTAAGGAGTCGATCCCATTTACAACTACACCCCAAATCATAAGCTACCTAGGAATAAACCTAACCAAAGAGGCAAAGAATCTGTACTCAGAGAACTACAAAATACTTATGAAAGAAATAGAGGAAGACACAAAGAAATGGAAAAAACATTCCATGCTCATGGATTAGAAGAAAAATATTGTGAAAATGTCTATGCTACCTAAAGAAATCTACACACTGAATGCAATCCCTATCAAAATACCTTTATTTTTTCAACGAAATGGAAGAAATAATCCAAAAATGTATATGGAATCAGAAAAGACTGCAAATAGCCAGAGGAATGTTGAAAAAGAAAGCCAAAGTTGGTGGCATCACAAATCCAGACTTTAAGCTCTATTACAAAGCTGTAATCAAGACAGTGTGGTACTGGCACAAAAACAGACAGATCAGTGGGATAGAATAGCGAGCCCAGAAATGGACCCTAACTCTGTCAGTGACGGCGCCATGCCCAAGCCACCAGGAACTTTGGTGGAGGTACCTGTGAATGTAAATGAAAGCCCCTCCTGGTTTTCCCCGCCTAGAATCCAGAAAGCCATGTACCCTGTGGGTCAGGGCAATATGTCCTTTGTGTGCTTATCCAAGACATAGTTCTATTTAATCCTCCTCCTGGTAATCATATCTCTGTGACTCTCATCTGTATTCCTTGATCCCTGTGCCTCAATGGTCTCAACTTCTGTGAGTCTAAGCAACCACTCTGTACCCTGCAGTAACAATACGAATCCTGTCTCTAGGGTGGGTGCAAAAGCAGTTAAAGATTTAACTGCACCACCCAACTTCCTCACTTTTCAATAATAAAAGACTGGGACCCTTGTCAGTCAAGAGAGACTGAGACAAAGGCAGAGGCAGCAAGAGAGCCTGCGAGGAGAGAGCCACAGAGCTGGCAAACAGCAAGAGAGACAGAAGAAGAGACAGAAGCAGAGCAAAAGGGCCAAAGCCAGAGCTAGAGAGCTAGAGCTAGAGAGCCAGAGCTAGAAATCCAGAGCATGAGCCTGAGCCTGCTTCATAGGTCTCTCCTGACTGACCTCGGGTCTGTCAGCGTGCATCAGATTTCCATGTCCGTGTCATTATTTCACCTGCCAGACATCTCGGGTTCGGGACCCACATCTCTGCCGAGGCTGGCCCCCGGCAACAACACGACTCTGTGGTCAACTCATCTTTGACAAAGCAGGAAAGAATGTCCAATGGAAAAAAGTCTCCTCAACAAATGATGCTGGGGAAATTGGACAGCCACATGCAGAAGAATGAAACTGGACCATTTCCTTACACCACACACAAAAATAGACCCAAAATGGATGAAAGACGACTGCCTTCGGCTCAGGTCATGATCCCGGAGACCCGGGATCGAGTCCCACATCGGGCTCCCTGCTCCGCGGGAGGCCTGCTTCTCCCTCTCTCACTCCCCCTGCTTGTGTTCCCTCTCTCGCTGTGTTTCTCTCTGTCAAATAAATAAAATCTTTAAGAAAAAAAAAAGGGGGGGATCCTCCTACATTGTTGGTGAGAATGCAAGATGGTGCCACCACTCTCAAAAACAGTATGGAGAGTCCTCAAAAAGTTGAAAATAGAGTTACCCTATGACCCAGCAATCATACTACTGGGTCTATACCCTAAAGATACAAATATAGTGATCTAAAGGGGCACAGGCACCCAAATGTTTATAGTAGCAATGCCCACGAAGCCAAACTGTGGAAAGAACCTAGATGTCCATCAACACATGAATGGGTGAAGAAGATGTGGTGTATATATACAATGGAATACCATGCAGCCATCAAAAAGAATGAAATCCTGCCTTTTGCAATGACGTGGATGGAACTGGAGGGGATTATGCTGAGTGAAATGAGTCAATCAGAGAAAGACAATTATCAAATGATCTCTCTGATATGAGGTATTTGAGAGGCAGGCAGGGGTCATGGGAGTAGGGAGGGGAAAAATGTAACAAGTTGGGACCAGGGAGAGAGACAAACCATAAGAGATTCTTAATCTCAGGAAACAAACTAAGAGTTGCTGGGGGTGGGGGGAAGGGATAGGGTGGCTGCGTTCTGGAAAAAGTAAAAAAAAAATTAAAAAAGAACTTATCAAACTCAACACTCAAAAAACAAACAAACAGACAAAAAATCCAGTCAAGAAATGGGCAGAAGATATGAACAGACATTTTTCCAAAGAAGACATACAAATGGCAAAGAATCACATGAAAAAAAAAACAAAAACAAAAAACGCTCACAGCACTCAGCATCAGGGAAATACAAACCCAAACCACAATAAGATACCTCCTCACACTAGTCAGAGTGGCTGAAGTTGGGCGCCGGGGGGGCTCAGGGGGTTCAGCGTCAGTGCAGGCCATGATCTCAGGGTCCTGGGATCGAGTCCTTCATTGGGCTCTCCACTCAGCAACGAGTCTGCTTCTTCCTCTCCCTCTGTGATAGCTTTTGCTCTCTCTCTCAAATAGATAAATAAAATCTTGGGGAAAAAAAAAAAAAAGAATGGCTAAAATTAACAACACAAGAAAGCAGGTGAGGCTGTGGAGGAAGGGGAACCCTCTTACACTGTTGGTGAGAATGCAAGCTGGTGCAGCCACTCTGAAAACACAGGGATTTTCCTCCAAAAATTAAAAGTCAAGCTACCCTACAACCCAGCACTTGCACTACTAGGTATTTATTTATTTTTTTTAAAGATTTTATTTATTTGACAGAGAGAAACACAGCCAGAGAGGGAACACAAGCAGGGGGAGTGAGAGAGGGAGAAGCAGGCTTCCTGCCGAGCAGGGAGCCCGATGTGGGACTCGATCCCGGGTCTCCAGGATCATGACCTGAGCCGAAGGCAGTGGCTTAACCAACAGAGCCACCCAGGCGTCCCGTCTACTAGGTATTTATCCAAAGGGTACAAACATAATGATTCGAAGGGGAAGCTTCACCGCGAAGGTTTATAGCAGCATTCTCAACAATAGCCAAACTATGGAAAGAGCCCAGATGTCCATCAACTGATGCAGGGATAAAGAAGACATGCTCTGTGTGCATGTGCGTGCGTGTGTGTGTGTGTGTGTCTTTTCTGAAGTGAAATTCACACAACATAACACGAACTAGTGAGAATGTGCCGTCCAGCAGGATTTAGTGATGTTGTGCCTCCGTTGTCTTGGTCTGGCTTCAGTACGTGCTCATCACCCCCACAGGAAACTCTATGCCCCATTCTTCATTCCTCCCTCTCCGGCACTGGCAGTCACCAATTTGATTTCTGTCTGTGAAATATGTATCCTAGATATTTCATATAAATGGAATCATACAGTATGTAGTGTTTTGTGTCTGGCTTCCTTCCCTTAGCCGTGTTCTCAAGGCTCATCCATGTTGAAGCATGGACTTCATTCCCTCTTCCGACTGGATAATATTCCAACGCAAGTATTTCCCACATCTTATCTCTCCATTCATCTGGAACATTAGGGTGGTTTCAGCTTTTTGGCTACTGTGAGTAGTACTTCTATAAACACTCATGTACAAGTATTTGTTTGCATATTTTGTTTTCAGTTCTCTTGGGTATATACCTACGAGTGGAATTTCTGGGTCATATAGTAATTCTGTGTTTGACTTTTTGAGGAATTGCGACAGTTTTACACAGAGGCTGCACCATTTTACATTCCCACCAGCAGCATATAACGATTTCAATTTCTGTACATTCTCACTATCATTCATTCTTTTCCATTAAAAAAAATTATAGGCATTAGGGTAGGTGGGAAGCAGTATCTCCCTGTCCTGATTTGCATGACTAATGGCCCTAAGCATCTTTGCATGTTCTTGTTGGCCATATTTATGTCTTCTTTGGAGAAATGTTTATTCAAGTCCTTTGCCCATTTTTAAGTTAGATTGTTTGTCTTTTTGTTGTTAAGCTAAGTGGGTTTTTTAAAAATATATTCTGGATGCTAGATCCTTATTGGACATAAGATTTGCAAATGTTTTATCCCATTTTGTGAGTTATCATTTTAATTTGTCAATACTATGCTCTGATGCACAAAAGTTTTAAATTTTTATGAACTCTGATTCATCTATTCTTCCTTTTTAAATTTCTGAAATTTTGTTAAAATTAAGACCTTTAGGGGAGCCTGGGTGGCTCAGTTGGTTAAGCGACTGCCTTCAGCTCAGGTCATGACCCAGAGACCCGGGATCGAGCCCCACATCGGGCTCCCTGCTCGGCAGGAGGCCTGCTTCTCCCTCTCTCACCCCCCCTGCTTGTGTTCCCTCTCTGGCTGTGTTTCTCTCTGTCAAATAAATAAAATCTTTAAAAAAAATTAAGACCTTTAAGGGGCACCTGGGTAGCTCAGTTGGCTAAGGGTCTAACTCTTGATATTGACTGAGGTTATGATCTCAGAGTCTTGAGATCAAGCCCAGTGTCAGGTTCTGCACTGGGCGTAGAGACAGCTTAAGATTCTCTCTTTTCCTCTCCCTCTGCCCCTCCTCCCTATTTTCTCTCTCTCTCTCTCTCTCTCTCTCTCTCTCTCTCTCTCTCTCTCTCTCTCCTGTCTCCCCACCCCCAAAAGAAACCTCTAACACCTGACCAAAGAAGATATACAGATAGAAAATAAGTATATGAGAGACTTTGGACACAGAAACAAACTGAGGGAGTTGGAGGGAGGGGGTGAGGGATGGGAGAGCCTGGTGGTGGGTACTGAGGACACCTATTGCATGGAGCACTGGGTGTGGGGCATGGGCAATGAATCTTGGAACATTGAGAAAATAAAATAAAATTAAAGTTTAAAAAATCCCAAGAAATGCAACGGAGAAAAAAATGATGCTATCTGAACAATAATGTTGAAGATGACCTCATTTATATAAAGAACAAGCAGATCTTTTATTAACTTGAAAAAAAAGCCAGTATACAATTTAGATTTTTAACTTATCAAAGTACATTTCTATAAATAAAGAAGGAAAGGACAAAAAAGTGACTTGTCTTTTATGACAGGTATTGAGTCTGAAGGAGAAGTATGGAAGAGGCAGAAGGCACCTGGCGCAGCTTAGTGGCGCAGCTTAGGGATTATTTTGTTGATCCCTTGAAGATGGCAATGACTTTTGTTGACAGAGTAGACCTCACCACAAAAAAAAATATTGTGACTGTGTGTGGTGGCAGATGTTAACTAGACTTACTGTGGTGATCATTCTGCAATGTATACATATATTTAATCATTATGTTGTACACCTGAAGTCAGCATAATGTTATGTCAATTATGTCTCAGTTTAAGAAATAAAAAAAGAGGGGCGCCTGGGTGGCTCAGTTGGTTGGGCGACTGCCTTCGGCTCAGGTCATGATCCTGGAGACCTGGGATCGAGCCCCACATCGGCCTCCCTGCTCGGCGGGAGGCCTGCTTCTCCCTCTCTCACTCCCCCTGCTTGTGTTCCCTCTCTAGCTGTGTTTCTCTCTGTCAAATAAATAAATAAAATCTTTAAAAAAAAAAAAAAACTAGAAGTGGCCAATATGTCCTTTAATAGGTGAATGGATGAAGTCCTCAAGCTCGGCATATGGTATGATTCCAATCATATGACATTCTGGGAAAGTCAAAACTACGGAGAGAGTAAAATTATTAGTTCAGGGGAAAGGAGAGTGTTTAGTAGGTAAAGCTCAGAGGACTTTTAGGGCAGGGAAACTATTCTGTATGATAGTGTAATGATGGCTATATGACACTTGTTGAAACCACTGAATTTTATCACAGAAGAAGTGAATTTTAATGCATGCAAAATTTTAAAAAGCCACTTAGGACTTTTGGGGACCTGGGATGGAACACAGAGGGTGGCAAGCAAACAATCTGAATGTAGGAGTGGGGTGTAAAAGTTCTGATCTAAATAACTTTGGAAATGAGCGGCATCTGTAAGACCAACAGCAAGAGGAACTACACAAGCATTGTACCCCAGCTGGCAAAGCATTTTCCTGACAGAGTACAAGTTAACAACCCTGTTACCTCTATGCATATACACTGGAATCGGAGAGTTAAGGAAACAGGTGTTGGATTTACAGACCAGCAAGGGCAGGAGGCTGGAATGACCCGCATGCCGGTGGATTGGAGGTGGATATATGGGTAAGATCTTGTGTTCAACTTAATATGGGTACAAGTGGGTACATATGTAAGTGTTTATAGATCTGAGCAGTGGCACAAATTAATATTCACACAAAACCTCTTTGCTCTATCAGCTGGGGGGGGCCTAGAGGTGACAATATCCAGGAGCAGCAAGCATACCTAGTGGGTACCCAGGTGTTTGTTTCTGATGTAATTGTCTAATAAAAAGCACCAGGTCTCCTTGGAGAAATGACTGAATCTACAGCTGGGGAAAGTAATATGCAGGATGAATCTGGAGCATTGCCTAGTGTCAGAAATGTAATAAGTACTCAAAAAGACAATGACACAATAGTGGGGTATGTGATAGGGCCCTGAGAGACAACTGAGTGCTCTCACTAGCCAAAGCCAAGACAACAACAAAAGAAACAGTAGTACTGAGACATAACCCGAAGTATGAAATAGATATCCATGAGTCTCCACTGATATAAATGATTGGATGAATAAATGGAAAGAAGAGACAAATGTCCCATGAGGAAGAATTCCAGATAATTTCTGTACATGGTCCTCTCTCAAGGAGGGAGAACACGACTTCTTACCCCTTCAGCATGGGCTGTGCACAGTGACCTCCTTCCAAAGACGCAGTATGGAAGGGGGGTGGGTTGGAATGGGAGAAGATTTTTGCAAATGACACTACAGACAAAGGGCTGATATCCAAGATCTATAAAGAACTCCTCAAACTCAACAACCCAAAAAAAGATGAACACATCAAAAGATGGGCAAGAGACATGAAGAGGCACTTTTCCACAGAAGATATACAAACGGCCAACAAACACATAAAAAAATGTTCAGCGTCACTAGCTATCAGGGAAATTCAAATCAAAACCACACTGAGACACCACCTTACACCAGTCAGAATGGCCAAAATTAAGAAGACAGGAAACAACAAGTGTTGGAGAGGCTGCGGAGAAAGGGGAACCCTCTTACACTGTTGGTGGGAATATGAGTTGGTGCTTTGGAAAAGAGTCTGGAGATTCTTTTTTTTTTTTTAAAGATTTTATTTATTTGACAGAGAGAAACACAGAGAGAGGGAACACAAGCAGGGGGAGTGAGAGAGGGAGAAGCAGGCTTCCCACCAAGCAAGGGGCCCGATGTGGGACTCAATCCCGGGTCTCCGGGATCATGACCTGAGCCGAAGGCAGTCGCCCAGCCACCTGAGCCCCCCAGGCGCCCCTAGAGATTTTTTAAAAAATTAAAAATAGAGCTACCTTATGACCCTGCAATTACACTACTGCAATTACACTACCTAAAGATACAGATGTAATGAAAAGAAGGGCCATATGTACCCCAATGTTCATCGCAGCAATGGCCACAATCGCCAAACTGTGGAAAGAGCCAAGGTGCCCATCAACAGATGAATGGATAAAGAAGATGTGGTCCATATATACAATGGAATACTACGCCTCCATCAGAAAGGATGAATACCCAACTTTTGTATCAACATGGACTGGACTGGAAGAGATTATGCTGAGTGAAATAAGCCAAGTAGAGAAAGTCAAGTATCACATGGTTTCACTTAGTTGTGGAGCATAAGGAGTAACATGGAGGACAGTGGGAGAAGGAAAGGAAGTGTGATCTGGGATAAATCAGGGAGGGGATGAAACATGAGAGACTTTGGACACAGAAACAATCTGAGGGTCTTGGAGGAGAGGAGGGTGGGTGGATGGGAGAGCCTGGTGGTGGGTATTGAGGGCACGTATTGCATGGAGCACTGGGTGTGGGGCATAAACAATGAATCTTGGAACACTGAAAAAATAAAATAATGTAATAAGAAAAGGAAGAGGGATGGGTAACTTGACAGTGGAAAAACCGGACATGACCATGACCACGACCATCCATGCAGAGAACATGTGCCCTTAACGTGATGCGCTGGAAATGGCACTTCATGTCTGTGGTCTTCCATTGAAGACCCGCAGTCCCAGTCTAACCATGTGAAAACATGAGATGCATCCCAGTTGAGGGACATTGTACAAAAGAGATGATCAGAATTCCTCAAAACTGTCAAGTTCATAAAAGAATAAAAATAAAAATAAGGAGGGGCGCTGAGGTGGCTCAGTTGGTTAAGCGTCTGCCTTCGGCTCAGGTCATGATCCTGGAGACCCGGGATCAAGCCCCGAATCGGGCTCCCTGCTCTACAGGAAGCCTGCTTCTCCCTCTCTCACTCCCCCTGCTTGTGTTCCCTCTCTGGCTGTGTTTCTCTCTGTCAAATAAATAAATAAAATCTTTAAATAAAAATAAAAATAAGAAAAGTTTGAAACTCACAGCCAAGAAAAACCTAAGGAGAGATGAAAACTGAATGTAATGTGGGATACTCAATTAGATCCTGGGACAAAAAACGGACATCAGATAGAAACAAAGGAAATTCAAATAAGAAGGAGGGCACTTGTTGGGATGAGCACTGGGTGCCTATGTAAGTGACGAATCACTGAATTCCACTCCTGAAACCAAAATTGCATGGTTTGTCAGCTAACTAGAATTTAAATAAAAATTTAAAAAATTAAAATAAAAACAGGAAATGAAAATAAATACCTACCAAAAAGAGGAAATCCAAATAAAATATAAATGTTAATTGATAAGAATATGTCAATATTGGTTCACTAATCCAAGAAGCTTACCATGCTAATGTAAGTTATTGGCACTAGAGGACACTGGTATGGGGTGTATGGGAACTGTCTGTAAGGCCTTTGCAACTTTTCCATAAATCTGAAACTATTCATCAAAAAACAGCCTAAAGGAACTGAAAAACAGATGTTACAAGCTGGGGAAACTTACTTGCAAAACATGCTAAAACCTACAAACCACTCATGAAAGGAATCAAAGATACCATAAATAAATAGAGAAATATACCATGTTTATGGATTGGAGAATTTTGTAAAGATGCTAGTGCTCCCAACCTATCCTATGGATTCAAGAAAATTCTGGCAGAATTTTTATAGAAAATAACAAGCTGAGTCTGAAATTCATGGAAGAGCAAAGAGAAAAGGAGCTAAAAGAGCTAAAGCTATTTGGAAAATAGAACAAAGAGAAGCCACAGTACCTCTATCCAGTTGTGAGGCCCATAAAGCTGTAGTAATCAATGTGTTTTTGGGGAAAGATAACTATGTAGAAGTGGAACAGTCTAGAGAATCCAGAGATGAGACCCACACAAAGATGAAAGGTAATTCGGTTTTCAACAAACAGTGCCAGAAAAAAATCAGCTATCCATATGCAAAAAAAAAAAAATGAACTTCTCTCTGTAATCCATACTCAAAATGGGCAAATGACAAAATACAAAATGTTAGACAGGGCGCCTGGGTGGCTCAGTTGGTTAAGCGACTGCCTTCGGCTCAGGTCATGATCCCGGAGACCCGGGATCGAGTCCCACATCAGGCTCCCTGCTCGGTGGGAAGCCTGCTTCTCCCTCTCTCACTCCCCCTGCTTGTGTTCCCTCTCTAGCTGTGTTTCTCTCTGTTAAATAAATAAATAAAATCTTTAAAAAAAAAAAAAAAAAAACGTTAGACATATGGGGAAAATGTTCATATGGCAAGAATTTCTTCAATGCAACATTAAAAGCACAATCCATAGTAGAAAAAATATATATAAACCAGATTTCATCAACTGAAGAACTTCTGATCTTCAAAAGACTATTGGTAGAGTCAAAATACAAGCCATGAATGGGGGGGGGGGATATTTACAAATCAAATACCTGAATGACTATCTGTGCTCAGAATTAAAATTCTCAGACTTGAAAGGTAAAGAAACTAGCCACCCAACAAACGGGTGTAAGACTTGAATGGGCATCTCACCAAAGAACGGGTAGTAAGCACACAGACAGTCAGCATGTGTCTGTCCCATTAGTCGATGGGAAAATGCTAATAAAAACCATTAGGAGAGGCGTCTGGATGGCTCAGGCCATAGAGTGTGCAAGTCTTACTCTCTGGGTTGTGAGTTCAAGCCTCCTCTGGGTGTAGATCTTACTTAAAAATAAACTCTTTTTTAAAAACCCAACAACGCAAGGAGATACCACTACAAACTCTTTAGAATAACGGTGTTTCACACTCAATACCAAGGGCAAAGTGGTATAGCCACTTTGGACAGGAGCTTAGTAGGTCCTTTCAAAGTTAAACATGTACTTATCATCTAACACACACATTCACACAAGAAAAGTATAAGCAAATGTTTATCATGACTGAATTCATAATCAGCAAAAACTGGAAACAACCTAAATGTGCCTCAGCTGGGAAATGGATAATCTGTGGTCTTTCCATACAATGGACTATTAACAACAATAAAAGAAACAGAGCTGACTGACACAACAGGGTGGCTGAATCATAAAGGGGGTACCCTGAGTAAAGGAAGCCGGACTCAAAATAGGGCACACTCTTCTGATACTCTTTATATAACATGCTGGAGAAGTCAAAATTATAGGAACAGAGAACAGATTTGCCAAGCACTGGGCATGGGGAGGGTTATTTAAGGGACGGCCGAGAGGAAATTTTGGGGGCTGGAACCATCTATATTTTTATTATGGTGGTTACACAATTACATATGTTTGCCAAAACTTGCAGAATGATACACTAAGAGTAGATTTTGCTGTGTTATCCTTAATACAGAGCATGTGAAGAGATTTAAGAACATCTGTTCATCAAAAGACATCTTAAAGAAAGGGAAAAATAAGTTAAAAACTGAGAGAAGATATTGCAAACATGGGAGACAATTAATTTTGAGAATGTATAAGGAGGTTTCCAGCCACAAAAAAAAAAGAGTTTTATCAGTCTAGTCCTCAACCATAAACAATGACAACACTAAATAAAGTATACAATATGACTATAATGACTATAATTACACCTAATACTACAATTACATAGATACTATAAGTCTTTAACAGCTGTTTTCGAGTGTGTGGCAAGAGGCAGCGCAGGACCGTGTCCCCGGTGGGCAGGTACAGGAGTGCTGGGTGTCGGCGTGGTTTAGGGGCCAAAGGGAGGAGACACCCAGGAGCTCGGGGCCACTGAGGCAGGTGTAAGTGCAGGGGATGACTGAACTTGGACTTCCACTGGTAGCCAAGACGGAATACGGAAGTTGGATTTACCCCCGCACCTGAAGGGAAACAGACAAAACTGTAAAAGAAAAAAAAAAGTGGTTTTCAAGACCCTGGATGTCAGGCAAAGAAAGTTAGTGACCCTGAGAGACAGGAAGCAAAGGGATGGGGTTTCAACTTCCCTGGCTTATAGCACTGAGAGTTTTCAAGCCCCCAGACCAGGAGGAGGGCCAGGCAGAAGCAGCCAGATGTCAAATAAATGCAGCCCAGATGCCAGAAGAGCCAAAATCTTAGGGACAAGAAAAGGCAAGACCCGAATGACAGTATAGAGCAGGGCCCCTCCTTCGAGTCTGAATACAAGCGACACTGAAGGACATTATTGTCTGTAATTAAAATACTTGGCACCACAGGGGCATTCGAGAGAGCGGCCCCTCAGAGAGGGGAGCCCCTCAGAGAGGGGAGCCCAAGGCGGGGGAGCAAAGGAGCTGAGGTTTCCTAGCGGTTATATATATTACTTCTAACTAAATGAGGAAAGTGCGCGCAGGGAAAAGAAAGAAACTGGACCTCGGCGGGATGGTCCTGAGGCTGGAGGCGGGTGGGAGGTGCCTGGAGGGCAGGTGACTGCGAAGACCTACCTGTCCCTGAGGAGAAAGGGGCAAGGCGCGACACCTGCCCTCCAGGAACCCGGCCGCGGCCCTTCTCTGAACGCCGAGACCTCCGACCCGAGCAGGAGACCGCGCTGGGAGGCAAGGCGGCCGGCGAGCGGGTAGAAGCCACCTGGGTCGGGAGGCAGCGGGGGCCGAGTGCGAGGACCGTGGGAGGCCTGCGGAGACCCGGCGAGGCGGCGCATCTCCCGCCGGGGAAGGTTGTTCTTGCGGCCAAGGGCCTGGGGAAGGCGAGGGGCCGGCGCCTCCCGGGAGGGTCTGCAACACCGGCCGCGGGGCTGGGCAGCACACAGCGCAGGACAGGAGCCCCGAGGGTGGGCGTCCACGTGGGTCCCACCGACGGAGGCCCCACCCTCTGTCCTGCAGACCCTTCGCCAAGAATTTGGGGGGCGGTCTTCATCCCTCCGCACCCGGCCTGTGCCCCCACCAGCTCCGAGCGCAGCCCACCCCGGTCAGCCAGCTCCCCGCAGGGCTGAGCCCGTCTGGGGGCGGGGGGGGGCGGGGGTGCTGCACAAGGGCGGCCCCCTCCCGGGGTGAGCAGAGGCGGCCGCGCGCTCGGCCTGGGGCCGGGGTGACCCTCCCTCGGGCAGGAATTACTCTCGCCCACTCTTGTCCACGGGGGCAGGGCGAACCCCGCCAGCTCGCCAGACTCCCAGGGCGGGGCCGGCAAGGATCCCGAGACTCCTACTCCCAGGGGAGCGGCTGGAAAGCCCAAAGGAGCCCCTGGGCCGCCAGCAGGGGCGCCTGTCCCGGCTCTGCCCTCGCCCACCCTCTCCCTGAGATCTGCCCATCCTTCAGACATCTAACTCCACGGGTGTCCTACTGAAGGCGCGGCCCCCAACAGCCATTCTGCTGCTCAGAAAACACGGAATAAAGGCCTCAGGCTAACTCAGGCACGGTCTCCCTGGGGACATCCAAGCTGGGATGAGGCTCCCTCCCTTCTGCACCTCCCCTGGCCCTTTCCTCAGCTGGAGAGCGCTCCCTGGCTGTCAGATGCAAGTGACAGGAGCTCCCAGGCAGGAGCAACACATTCTTCTGGGAGACCTGGATGAGGCCAGGAAAATGTCCAGGGACACAGCCTGAGAAGGCACACTGGGCAGAATGGCTCTCCTCTCTGTGGTATTGCGCACACCTAGGGGTGTGTGTGTGTGTGTGTGTGTGTGTGTGCACGCGCCTGTCCCTGGACCTGTGTGTGGGGACAGGAAGAGCCTACGCCTGGGTGCTTCTATATGAAACCGGGAGGGAGGATATCTGCGCCCAGGGCCCCTCTGCCAGCACAAGCATGCGGGACCGAGGGTGGGGTGGCAGGCCAGTAGAGCCTCAGCTTAGAGAGTAGACACATCACACCCGCGTCTCTCTGTTGTTCCAGGGTGCTCAGAAGCGACGTCCCCACCAGGGAGGGCCATGAACAACTCCACTGAGACCCTGGTAACAGAATTCCTCCTGCTGGGCTTCCCAGAGCTGTGCCATCTCCGGGGGCTGCTTTCTGGGCTATTCCTCACCATCTACTTGGTGACCATCACGGAGAACCTGGTCATCGTGCTGACCATCGGAGCCAGCCAGCAACTGCACACGCCCATGTACTTCTTCCTGGCCAACCTGTCCGTGCTGGAGACCTTCTACACGTCAGTCACCGTCCCCAAGCTGCTGGCTGGCCTCCTGGCACAGGCAAGGACCATCTCCTTCTCAGGATGCCTCACCCAGCTGTTTCTCTTCCTCTCGCTCGGTTCCTCTGAGTGCTTCCTCCTGGCCACCATGGCCTGTGACCGGTACCTGGCCATCTGCCGCCCACTGCACTACCCAGCCACCATGAGCCGGCAGCTCTGTGTGCGCCTGGCCCTCAGCGCCTGGCTGGGCGGCTTCCTGGCCTCTTTCGTGTCCGTGGCTCTCATCTCCCGCCTCAGGTTCTGCGGCCCCAATGTCCTCAACCACTTCTTCTGTGACATCTCCCCCCTGCTGCAGCTCTCCTGCTCTGACACCACTGCCCTCGAACGGCTGGACTTCGCGGCAGCCCTGGCTGTGCTGGCCACCTCCCTGCTGGTGACCGTGGCCTCCTATGCACACATCCTGGCCGCGGTGCTGAGGGTCCCAGGATGGGCCCGCCGCCGGCGAGCCTTCTCCACCTGCACCTCCCACCTGCTGGTGGTGGCCACCTTCTATACCACCACCATTTTCATGTACGCCCGGCCTCGCGCCGCCAGCTCCTTCGACCTCAACAAGCTGGTGTCCGTGATCTACTCAGTTGTAACCCCAATGCTTAATCCCATCATCTACTGCCTGAGGAATCGAGACATCAGGGAGGCCCTGCCCAAACTCCTCTGCACCCCTGGTGCCTCCTGAGCACCAGCTACCGGAGGAAGAGCTCCCAAATGCCTCCTCTCCCCTCCACTCACAGCTTCCGGCCCCCACCCGGCAGGCCACAGCTCTCTCGCTCTGAACCAGAGGCTCCAGGAACACATGGCGCCCACGAGAGCATCTGGACAAGGGGAAACGCCAGAGCTTTCCGCCACGTCTCCCAGAGGCGTCAGCACCTGAGCGGGGGACAGCGGCGCCCTCTGCCCAAGGCAGCGCTCAGGCCCCAACTCCCCTTCACTGTGACACCCTCTACCACCTGTGACATGGCCAGTTTCCGTGGTGGCCAGCCTTGCTTCCTGGCCCTCCTGGGCCCCCCTGCCCCGTCCCTGAGCGCTCCTGGATGGCTTCCGTTGCCTAAGCAACAACCTCAGCTGGCTGGACGTGGTGAACAGTGTCTAGGCAAGGCCGGACGGTACCACGGCCATACTTGCTCCTTTCCTCAGAAACGGGAATGTCATTTGGCTTAAAACTTGACAGGTCTAGTGAGTAGATGTCATACCCATTCCTGGCTTTTCGGCCCTTCCTTTGTTCTCTGGCACTCAGGGCAGAAACTGGGTTGGTCCAGCACCTTCCTTCTCACTGGGCCCCTGCCCCTGGTCAGGGTGAGCGCGTCTGCCGTGATCCCGTGGCTTCCCCTGCTCCCAGCCCTGCCCTCCCTGGCCCCGGGGGCCGTGCACCGTGCACCCTGGGAGAGCAGCATGTACCTGTAGATGTGTCGCATCACTTGGCATGTGAGAGTTTTAAATTCATGGAAATGATCTGGTGCCGTAACTATTCTCTGACATGTTGCTTTATTATTTTGGGTTATGTCACTAAGTGCATGAAATTTACAACTGTGCTGTCATCTTGCTAAATTTAACCTTTGATCATTAAGAAGTATCACTTTTTGTCTCCAGTAATGCTTCTTACCTCCCTGTCAGGCTTCCAGTCGACTCGGTCTGATGGCCATCGAGCTGTGTTAGCCTCCCTTCGTGCGTGGCTGTTGTGCAACATGATTATCTGTGCCTCTGGGCTTCTGACCACCCGCCGTCACCAGCTCTGCAAAGCTCACTTCTGTGTTGTCAACCGCTCCCTGTGGCGGTGGAGAACTCAGCTCTCTTTACTCCTTTTAGGTAACTGCGTTTCCCCCACTTCTGGAAGCTTTCAAGGTCTTCCATCAAGAAGTGTGGTGTTTGGTTTCAGGACATACTTTTCTTTGTATTTATCGTGCATGGAATGTGTGATAGTTCTAGAATTGTGCCTTGCCTCACTGGTTTTTGAAAATGGTCAGCATCGCATGTGCCCCTAACCACTGCCTCTGCCCCATCCTTCCGCTGCTCTCCTTTGATTCCCCACATCCGTGTGGGGTCCGCAGGGGGTCCACGTGGTGTCCATGTGGGGCGGGCCTGCCACAGCATCCCCTGTGTCCCAGCAGCCCGTTGCCTTGCTTTCTCTCTGCGCTTTCTTCTGGATGTTTCCTTCTCATCTTCCAGGTTACTAAGTCTCCCGGGCCAAATCTAACCTGCGTTTTTAAGTGTATTTTTTCAGTTCTAGAATTTCCATTCGGTTCTCTAGTTCCCCACTCTCTATCGTGTCTCCATCTTGCTCTACTCCTGTAGGCACGTGTAAGTTCTCCTGTGAGTCCGTCAGGGATCCTCCTGTTTGCTTGTACGGCTCTGTTTCTTGCCAAGACTAGTAGTCTTACTACCATGACCTCTCACAGCATCTTACTATCTGATAGGGTGTCCTTCTTCTTTGATCTTGTTTTACAAAATGAGTTATATTAGTACTTTTTTCGCTTTTCCATATGGACTTTAGAAACCCTTGGGTCCTCTATGACTTTACTCAGGTCACCATAACAAAGTGCCATAGATGGGGTGGTTTAAACACCAGAAATTCATTTTCTCATGGTTCTGGAGGCTGGACGTCTGCAACAGGGTGTGGGCAGGGCTGCTTCCTTCTGAGGCCTCTCGCCTCGGCTCACAGACAGCCGCCTTCTCCCCGTGTCCTCACGTGGCTGTCCCCGTGCATGTCTGTGTCCTGATCTCTTCTTGTAAGGATACCCATCAGATTAGATCAGGGCCTGCATCCTAACCTCTTTCTACCTTAATGACCTCTGCAAGCACCCGGTCTCCAGATACAGACGCACTGTGAGGGTCTACGGGTCAGGCTTTCAGTACAGGCGTTTGGAAGCCAGGATTGCCTGGGGGGCAGCAGTTCGGAGCCTCGGGGACTCGAGAGGGTCTGATGGAAACTAAGCGAGGTCACGTCACATCAACAAACTTGTCCCATCAGGTCACAGCTGAGGAGGTCATGGAGCCCACTCCTAAAGCCATCAGGAGAGCCTGGTGTCCCTAGGCAAGAGGCTGGCTGGGATATCGGTGGAGAGCAAGATAGCACAGTTTCAAGAAGTCCCAGAGTCGCATCCAGGGACTGGGAAGGCCGGCCGGCTGGGGCACCTTGCTGTGGAGTGGCCGTGAGGGCTCCCCAGAGGAATCTGAACAGGGGCACTGCAGAATGGTTAGAAGGTCACCCATTATCTCCTTTCCAGATACCCTAGGGCCCTGGATAGCCATTCTCTCCTCTCTGGGCCTCCTGTTGAATAGCACTGGACACCAGGATCTAGACCTCTGGGGCTGCCCAGCATTCTGTGGCCGGCATCTGGCACACATCGTCTGGAGCAGGGATGAAGATGGGGAAACGGGAGAGCGTGAGGAGGGTGGGAAAGGGGTGGAGTGTGCGGGGGCTGGGGGGGTAGGAGGGCTGGAGTGAAGATGGAGGGGGTGGGGCGCTGTGTGCAGCAGAAATGGGATGGGGTTGGGCGCCCACTGGGTGATGGAGACAGAGTGGACGTGTGAAGAATCCGGAGATGGGGTGGGGGACCGGCCGGGAGGGGGTAGCGGTTAGGACCGAGTGCCGCGAGAATGAAGGTGCTGGGAAGGGAGAGGGGCTGCGCGCTCCTCACAGACTGCCTCTTTCTCCTCCCTTCGGTCTCCCGGGGGATGAGCCTCGCGTCTGCCCGCCCCCAATCCTAGGGCGGAGGCCTCGCGCAGAACCCAGACTCCGCGCTCGGGTGCAGGGGCTCGGCCACCCGCTCCTTCCCGCTCTGCTGCGGCCCCTGGGGCGGCGGCTCCAGCCCGCGGTTCCGACGCAAGCCCGCGGCGGGTAAGGCCGGCCGGCGGAACCCGGGCGCACCGGAAGGCTGGGGCGGGCATCCGCGGGGCTGGGGATGGAGGCGGAACGAGAGCATCGGAGGGCCCCGGGAGGAGGGACGAGCCGCCACCCGAATCCCTGCTTTCGGATCAGGCCCCGCGGCGCGTCGGTCCCGGCCCCGGCTGCTCAGCCCCTCGGTGTGGGGTGGGGGGAGCATGGCGCGCGGGCGGGGCGGGGGGAGCTGTGCCCTGGGTCTCGGCCTGCGGGCGCGGGGTCTGCACTGTGGCACCGCCGCGCGTCCCCGCGCCGCCCGTGAGACCAGAACCCGCTGCTCTGGCTCTGCGTCCTTGCGTGCTGCCCCAAAGGGTCGGAGGAGCCTGGCAGAGGCACACGCTTGGTCCTTCTCCAGTGATCTGGGTCCTTGGGGGCCCTCGGTCCCCGAGACTATGCCCTTCACCCCAGTGTGGCCGCGCCAAGCCTCCGAGGGCCGCCCAGGATATGGGGCCCCCTCCCCCAGGCCTCAGCGCCCCCCACCACAGGGAGTTCACCACCCACTCCAGCCCCAGACACAGAATAACCTCGAGGTACTCGACCCTCTCATGCTCCAGACCCGTTCCTGGTTCCTGAACAAGACTCCCACCCTCTAGCTCGGCCAGCCGGGCCCAGCCCTGAGCCGCTAGCCCTCCCGATGCTGTCCCCCCCCCGCCCCCCGCTATCCTGGCCCCGCGCCCTGAGCTCCCTGAGCCCTGAGCCCCTGGCCCCAAGGCCTCCGGTCCCCTGATCCTCACAGACGCTGAGGTCCTTTCCCCGTTTTACCGCAGGTTTGCTCCACAAAGATGAACTGGACGGCCGCGACCTGCTGGGCTCTGCTGCTAGCCGCCACCTTCCTCTGCGACAGCGGCGCGGCCAAGGGGGGCCGTGGAGGGGCTCGCGGCAGCGCCCGGGGAGGGCTGCGTGGCGGTGCGCGCGGGGCCCCGAGGGTGCGCGTGAGGCCGGCGCCCCGCTACGGGGGCTCCTCCCTGCGCGTGGCGGCGGCGGGGGCGGCGGCCGGAGCTGCGGCCGGGGCGGCCGCGGGCCTGGCGGCAGGCTCCAGCTGGAGAAGGGCCACGGGCCCGGGTGAGCGTGACCTGGAGGACGACGAGGACGCGGCGCCCAGCGGCAACCGGACGGGCCAAAGCGTCTACAGTTACCGGGCGTGGACTTCAGGCGCGGGGCCCACCAGCAGCCCCTACCTCTGCCTGCTGTTGGGCGGCGCTCTCGGCGCCCTGGGGCTGCTGCGGGCCTAGGGCCCGGGGGGCTCGGGTCAGATCTGGAGCCAGCGCCCTCCCTCTGGCCTCTCGGCTGCCCCAGAGGCCTCCAGCCCCTGAGCGCCCCCTTCCCACCGCTGCCCACCGCTGCCCACCGCCTCCGACCCAGAGAGCCGGGTTTTCCTCTCACCTGGAGGCAGCCTCCTGCTCACCGCCCTGCCCAAGTCCCTCCCCAGCCTCCCCATTTCTCACCCTACGGAGGCCCAGGTCCCATCAGCTCCAGGACCGCCCACCTACGCCTGGGGGTCAGGTCCTCCCCAGCCAGAAAGGCAGGTGCTGGTACTGCCCTTGTGGCCAGTGGCCCACATCTCTCCCCAGCTGCCTGGCCAGATGTGCCAAACCAGGAAGTTCAAGCCATTCGGGCTCCGCTGACCCCATCCCGGACACTAAAGGGGTGTGGACAGTGCTGACCACCAGGCCAAGGGGTGGGCCCTGAGGACCCTGTGGCCCTCCACCACAGCAGCAGCCAGACGGACCAAAGGACCTGCGGCTCTGGGAAGAGGGGCTCCTCTCACAGTTTGTCGTGTACCTACCACCGTCCAGAGGCAGCCACACACCCTGCGCCTCTGGATAACTCCCAAGCACCCCCGCCACTGCAGCTGCCCCGACCCCTGCCAGCCCACCCTCGGCCCGAGGCCTGCCCCGCCGTGGACGGACACTCTCAAATCACGGGCCCCTTGGGGCCACTTTGCTCCCACTTGAAACAAGTCACTCAACTCTTCCTGGGACCTATTTGGGGGGGACCACATTGTTTAAATTTCAAGAACTTTTCATTTTTTTGAGGTTTAGGTTCACATTCTGGAATCAGTGCTCGCTGGCCCTCGGGGATGGTGCGGCCCCTCCCACCAAGGAGCCCTCTCCAGGGCAGCCGGCTGTTTCAGGCACAGGTGCAGCAGGCGGCCCCAGGGACGGGAAGGGCGAGGTGTGAATGGCCTGAATGTGGTGGGCCAGATCACAAGAGAGAGCCAGCAACCAGCACAGCCACCACACCGCGAGGCAGGTGCCAGGGGCAGATGGCCGTCAGGCCCAGCACCCGCAGGCACAGCCAGGTTCGAGAGTAGTCGGGCTCGGCAAAGCAAGCCCCCGGGAAGTGTCTAAGCAGCTGAGGCTGTTCTGGGGACACGACAGACCCCCAGAGAGGCCTCAAGTGCCAGGCGGGCCTTACGAGGATTTGCCTCTGGCGTCCAGGCACCCTCTGCACAAAGCCAGCCCTTTTCTTCTCGGGCACCTAGAGGCCCGTTTCCCTCAAGCTCAGCCCTGGGGGCCTCGGCTCTTTCCGACATCCTCCACCTCGTACCCCACAGCAGGACGTCCCAGGCCTGGATCCTCTGGATCTCCCCCTCCTTTGGTGCTCACTAAAGCCTCCCCGCTGCTGGGCTGCCTCCCAGGATACGCCCTCACCCCCCCCCCCAGACCAAGGGGCGTCTGGACTGGGCTGACGGATGACAGCACTCCCAGGCCGGGGGGGGGGGGCAGGATGGGGGAGGGCCTGCCACCTCTGCTCTCCCACAGCGGACACACAGGTCTGGTTAGGGTGAGGGTCTACAAGCTACCAGGGGAACCCTGGACCAAGCATTTCTCTCCAAAGACGTGGACACAGAGCTGCCAGACACGGCTCCCTGCTGCTGCCTGCACCCACCGTGCCAGCGTTCTCGGGGTGCAGCAAGCCCTCCACCCACACCAGACCAACCCTGATGCTACCAAAGACCAGCACGGCCACGCCCTGCCCAGGGCCTCGGGGGCAGTGGGACCATCTAGCCACGGCACCTGCGGCCAGGAGAGTCTTGCACGGGGACTCAGTTCCACCTGAAGGGCCAGGAATGGAGACCCAGCCTCTCCGGTGCCCTCGCAGCCTGACAGCACCGCATGGCAGAGGCGGCGGCGGCAACGGCACACCCGAGTCAGAAGCTTATGTCACACACCAGCCTGATTGCGGGAGTGTGTCCGGCACTCGGCACTGCTGCACGCGCTACTGGTCGGCGTTCCAGCGGGGAGCGGGCGGCGCCCGGGGCGGGTCATCTCAGGAGAGGTGAGTGTGTGCTCCCGGTGCGGGCACCTGCAGGAGGGGAGGTGCCCTGGAGCTAGGTGTTTCCAGGAAGGCCACGCCCCCACGGGACACAGAAGAGGCGCAGCAGCAGACCAGGCCCACCGTCCTGTTAGCTGCAAGGTGCTCGGAGGCGGTGGGAAAGCTCTAGAGTCTCCACTGACCACACCAGCGACCCTCGTGGCCCGCACCCCGCTGGGGACAGACAGTCCTTGGGTTCTGCCACAAACCATCTGGAACCTCTGTGCATTCTGTGTGCACAGTTTAGTCGTGTCGTGAAATAAACACTCTGCTGGCAAACAGATTCGTCTTTATTGCAGGACCCAGGGCACCAGCGAGGACCTAACACATGAGCCGTGACGAAGCGGCTCAGAGCCCGGCTGTTCTTGCTGAGGGGGGCCGTGACACGGGGCCCGGGTGCTATCGTGCACGACAGATGAGCCACCAGCAGAGACAGCCGTCTCACCTCCGGAGAAAACGTCAGCTTCCCCTTACGAGGTGCTCAGCAGGTGCGAGCCTCACAGGGACGGCCAGACGCGGGGTGCCGTGCCCCGTAACCAGCAGCTGGGCAGGCTGCAGAGCGGCAGCAGGTACAGGCCCCGTCCTAGAGCTGAGACCTGAGTGCTGTACAGTGACCAGCACAGAGACTCTGAGAAGGGGAGTCCCAGCATCAAATCCTGGGGTATGAGGGCCTGGGATGTCCCAATCTCTGCTGCCAAGGTCCAGGCAGGAGTGAGGCCCCTGCCAGCTGGACCGGCTCAGGGGTCCGCCAAGGGGAGGCTCTGCAGGACATCCCTGTCCAGCATCACTGGGCCGAGCAGCCCGCTGCGGAAGGTCCGGAGGAAGTCTCGGGCTGCTGCAGGGTAGTCGGGCTGGATGACGTTCACGTCCCCTGGAGGAGACAATGCGGTGTGGGGAGGAAGGCACCTCTGTGCAGGGCAGGCCCAGGATTCAGACGCACCCCTCCCTGCCCATCCGCAGGGACTGGTGGTCAGAACCAGTGGAGCTGGGGTATCAGGATATATTCAGAAAGAAACCCCAGAGTCAGGGCCGTGGTGCCTGGACCTCAGGAGGCTTCCAAGGGGTGGGACGCAGGGGGTACCCAGCACGAGGCAGGGCCGCCCACCCTCCTCTCTAGGCTCTCGGGGGGGGGGGGTGCGGGGAGG
>PITA01025037.1:0-25132 GCA_004023965.1 Spilogale gracilis
AAAAAAAAAAAAAAAAAAAGAGCTGCGGACTTGGAGAGAGGAGCCCTGTCCCCTAGTCCTGGCTCTAGAACTGAACGGCTGCATGACTTTGAACAGACTGCTTTGGCTCTCTGAGGCTTACTTTCCATACCTGTAAAGTGGAAGTCATCCTCCCTGCCGCCCTCATGGGATTGTCCTGATGGAGGCTGCGTGAAGAAAGGCAAAGCACAGTCATCATGGGGTTGGAAGAGAGGAGCGGGACAAGCCTGCAAACGGCTCCGGTCAGCGCTGTGCCAAGGGTGTGGCCACTGGGCTGTGGGCTGGGCAGCAAGCTCTTATGAGGTGGGGTTGATTGGGAATAAAGTCTTAAGCCCCCAAATTTTGCCCAGAGTCACTCAAGGACTTCTGTTTGGCCATTGTCTCCCTCCCACCTGCTCACCGCTTCTCCAAAACTACCTTCAAGTGCGCCTGAAGGCCTCACACTCCCACTGAATCCTGATGCCCAGAGGCCCTGTCACGTCTGGCTGGCAGCTCTAGCTCTCTCTCCCTTCCTCCCCCTGAGCTCCAGTCCAGCTGAATTAGGAATTCCTAACATTAGTCAGGATTCCTTTAGTGGCAAGTGCCAACAGCCTAACTCAAAGTGGCTTAAACAGAAAATTAAAGATATCTGGCTAACTGAGCCCAGAAGTCCAAGTACTGCTGGGTCTTTGGGCTAAAATGATATCAAGAGGACTCGTTTCTCTATCTCTTCTTCTTTTTCCTTTCCTCTAAAAAGGCTTTCTGTGCCCTGAAACAGTCCGTCTCCATGGGGTGGTCTCAAGTAGTCCCAGGTTTCTTTTCCAAAAGTTAAGCAACCCCAGGAGAAAAACAGCCTCTTTCACAATAGTTGCAGGAAAAAAATCCCAGTGTTGACCTATATTGGGCTGACTTGAGCCCTTCCCTAAACCAATGAGCCAGGCGGATGAAATATGTTAGATGGCCTGGGCACATGCCCACACCAGCAACACATGGACCAAGTGTGGTGGAGGGGCAGCTCCCCCAAATAAAATCTGGACGCTGTTTCTGGAGGAAAGAGGAATGAATGCAAGGGAAGGCAGAAGCCATAGATGTCGAAAACATCCTACCCCTTGGCTGCTAGCGTATATACACACACATACTTTTTCCATACACATAATTTTTATAAGCTTTTTTGTCACCACGTTTTTTTCTTCTTGTTTGGAAATAATTTCAAATTTACAGAGAAGTTCCAAGAATAGCACAGACTTTTTTTTCCCCTAAATCATCTGAGAACAAATTTTCAACATGATGTCCCAACACCACCCAATAGGATAAATCCTGCGAACAGTGACGTTCTCCTAAATAACGACAAGGCAACCACAAAAATTAGAGATAGCATTATTGCAATTTGTTCACATTTCACCATTTGTCCCAATGATGTTGTCTGTAGCCAAAAGGTCCAACCCAGCATCAAGACTTAGATTGAAGTTGTGCATTGGGGGCAGGAGCATCACAGAAGTGACTCCATGGTCTCACTACTCCTTATTGGGTGCTGTGTGATTTCACTTTCTCCCATTACTGATGATGCTCACGCTGATGGCTTAAGATGCTGTCTGCCAGATTTATCTATTGTAAGGTTATCCCTTTTCCTAGTTTATTAAATTTTCTCATGGAGAGGTACTTTGTAAAATACTATGCAAACTCCCATTCGTCATCCAACTTGGCCATGAATTTTAGTAGCCATTGCTCTTTCTTGGCTGAAATATTGTTATTATGTTAGTTGCCAAATAGTGACGATCTAGTTCCACCATCCCTTCTGTTATTCAACTCAATGGAAAGCTTCATCTTGTCTTCATTTATTTCTTCATTTATTTATATCAGTATTAATATTATTTCTTTTGATGTTCAAATTGTCCAGATTCTGCCAGTGGGAACCTCTTCAAGCTGGCATCTGGGTCTTTTTGATTTGTCCCAGTTAGGGACTGAATTATGTTCCCCCAAAGTTCTTGTTGAAGCCCTAACCCTCAATGTGACTGTATTTGGAGATGGGGTCTTTAAGGAGATTATTAAGGTTAAATGAGGTCAAAAGGGTGGACCCCTGACTCAATAGGACTGGTGGAAGTGAAAGAGACACCAAGATGGCCAGAGGAAAGGACATGTGAGGACACAGCCAGAGAGCTGTCATCTGCAAGCCGGGGAGAAAGGTCCCTCAGGAGAAACCAAACCCACCAACACCTTGATCTTGGACTTCTAGCCTTCAGAACAGTGAGAAAATAAATTTTTCTCATTCAAGCCACCAAATCTGTGATATTTTGTCCTGGAAAACTAATAAAGTCCCTATTGTTGTTTGAATAGTTCCTTCCTTTGTGGTACAAGATGTCCCAGGTTCATTATTTTTGTCTTTTTTGACCTGGAGCCAGCCATTTCTTCTAAGACTTCTGATTCCTTTTAGTGGAAAGTGGTACTTAGAAGCCAAGATGTAGGTGCTAAGTGACCATTGCTTTTGGAATGTCACTGCTCCCAAGCCTTCTCAAAGGACAGAACTAGAGAATGCATACACCTAGATATATTCACATCTACATTTATTTCTTTGTTTGTTTGTAAACATTGGAAATTATAGATTGAAACAGATGACCTCCAATTCTAATCCAAAACCACAGGGTTCATTCTAGTCTTCCCCTTTTGCCTACATGTCATGTCCTTCTCCAACAACAAGAAACCTGGCTTTCATTTTCTTTAGTATATTTACTTATTTGATCTATTCCCCTGTTTGTAACCATTCTCCAACTCTGCTGCCACTTCGTCTTCACGTGGATTCCATCCCCTCTTGGCACAGGCTCTGTTATCCCGTTTCAGGCCATCTCTCTGCATAGATGCCTTTCCCATGCCACTCAGGTGGACTCCTCACACTTGGTCGCCTCCTCTGTGGATGGCCTCCTTACTCTTCTCAGTCTGATACCCCACACCTGGCCACCCATATGCATGGAATACTTGTTAAACATACTGGGGTTGTGGCTTCCCCCACACCACGTCATCCCCATGCAGGGATGCCCTCCTCACCCAGACTCTAATCAACTGGATGGGACCATTCTAATGCATGGACCTCTGTCACCCTGGTCAGACTGACTGCCCATGCCAGCCACCCCTCCCTGAGGTGGATGTCCTCATCCCTCGGCTCTGGCTCTAATACCTTTCTCTGGACAACTGTGGCTTCCACCAACACCACGACGTTGCTCTGGCCTACTTAACGATTTTAGGGCTAAATGTTCAGGTAGAGAAGAAAAGAGAAGGGAAAGCAAAGGAAATGAAGGAAAGGAAAAGAAAATAAGGGAAAGATAGAAAGGGAAATAGGAAGAGGAATTTTAAATCCTGAGGTATAGCATACTTAGTTTAAAGTACACAAATCTGGGGCACCTGGATGGCTTGGTTGGTTAACTGTTTGCTTTTGGTTCAGGTCATGATCCCAGGGTTCTGGGATGGAGCCCTGTGTCGGGTTTTCTGCTCAGTGGGGATTCTGCTTCTATCTCTCCCTGCCCCTTCCCCCTGCTTGTACTCTCTCTCTCTCTCATTCAAATAATAAATGAAATCTTTTTTATTTAAGTGCACAAATCTCGTGCTGCCTGGATGGGTCAGTGGGATAAGCATCCGATTCTTGATTTCGGTTTAGGTCATGATCTCAGGGTCATGAGATGGAGCCCTGCACTGGGTTCCACATTGAGTGTGAAGTCTGACAAAGATCCTCTCTCTCTCCTGCTCTCTCTCTGGCCCTTCACCCCCTCACTTGCATTTGAACACACACACTCTCTCTCAAATAAATAAATAAATAAATAAATAAATAAATAAATAAAATGCACAGATCTTAAGAGCATACTTTATGAGCTTTTACAAAGTGGAATTTTACCAGCACCTTAGAAGTCTCCCACATAACCATCCATTTATTGCCCTCCTCAAGATAACTAACTTCTAGCACTATGGAATAATTTTGCTTATTTTAAAACATGTAAATGAAATGCATAGTATGTTCTTTTGTTTGTGACTGACAGTGTTGACTCAATGTTATGTTTGTGAGATTTGTCCATGTTTGTGCATGTAGTAGTAGATTGTTCTTTGACATTGTTGTATAGTATTCCATTGAATGAATATACCACTATTTACCAATTCCATTACCAATGGCTCCTTGGATTCTTTCTAGTGTTTTACCATTGGGAGTAATGTGGCTAAAATCAAACATGCAATGCCCTTTTGGTGCA
Source organism: Spilogale gracilis (assembly GCA_004023965.1). Taxonomy (NCBI): domain Eukaryota; kingdom Metazoa; phylum Chordata; class Mammalia; order Carnivora; family Mephitidae; genus Spilogale; species Spilogale gracilis. The sequence goes on from PITA01025037.1 coordinate 4,227, forward strand.
CATATGTGTGCATTTCTATTGGCTATATATTTGAGAATGGAATTGTTGAATTATAATAGATGCATACGCTCAGATTTAGTAGTTATTGCCAGGGTTTTTGTAAAGTGATGGGACAAATCTACCTTCTCCCAGAAATGTGAGCATTCCATTGGCCCCATCTTTACCAACACTTAGTATTATCTGTCTTTTAAACTTTAGTCGTTCTGATGAATGTATAGTGGTATTACATTGTGGTATTAATTTGCATTTCTCTGATAACTCTGTTGAATACCTTTACAGGTATGTATGAGCTATTTGTATACCTTCTTTTATGAAAAGTGTGTTGTCTTTTCCCATTAAAAAAAATCAAATTGTCAGGCACCTGGGTGGCTCAGTGGGGTAAAGCCTCTGCTTTCAGCTCAGGTCATGATCTCAGAATCTTGGGATTGAAGGCCTGCATTGGGCTCTCTGCTCAGCAGGGAGCCTGCTTCCTCCTCTCTGCCTGCCTCTCTGCCTACTTGTGATCTTTCTGTCAAATAAATAAATAAAATCTTTTAAAAAACCAAATTGTCTATCTTTTCCCTTATTTTATAGAATAATTTTAATATCTTCTGGATACAAGATCTTTGTCAGATACATATATTGAAAATACTTTTCACTCTGTGGCTTGCCTTTTCACTCAATCATGTCTTTTAATAAATAGTAGTCTTTGATTTTACAAAAATAAGACTTTTCTTTGTGGTTTGTTGTGTATGTTATTTAAGAATTCTTTGCCTAATTCTAAAATAATGTGTTTATTTTCTTTTGCTATTCTCTACTGTTTTCTTCTAGAAGCTTTCTTTTTCTTTTACTGTGCACATCTAATTTTTTTAGATGTAGTTTTAAGTCTTACCAATGATATATGTGCACATGTTTTAAGAGGCAAAGAGTCTACAGGGCATGAAAAGAAAAACAGCAGTCCCAGATCCCTTCATTCTTATTTCTTGCTTCCCCAAGTCGTGATTTTCCATTCAATCAACTGATTTTCTTTCTTTCTTTCTTTTTTTTTTTTTGAGAGAAATTACCTCTCAATAACAAGACTTTGCTGCCAATTCTTGATTTTTTAGTTTTGGCCATTATCTTCTGACTTCCCAGTATGGACGATGAGGATTTCATGCTTTTTAATTCCTTGCCTCTACGCACTCCACACTTCCATTCCCGCCCAACCTTTCAATATGGTTATATGACAGCTTGGGTTAGGCCAGTTTTCAGTGTTTACCCTATTATGACTATGTAATTATTATTCATGTCTGCTCTGTATGCTGTACTATGATCACTTTTGCTTTTTCTTCTAGAGGTAATAATTATCCTTTTGTTGTTGATGCTGATGTTTTCTAAGTAATGACCACTATTTCAAACCTACTTGTCCAAATCCCTTGTTAAAATGTTCAGGCACATCAAGTATTCTGTCAGTTTCCTTTTCTTTTTTCTTTTTCTTTTTAAGATCTATTCATTTGACAGAGAGAGAGATCACAAGTAGGCAGAGAGGCAGGCAGAGAGAGAGGAGGAAGCAGGCTCCCTGCTGAGCAGAGCTAGGTGCGGGGCTCAATCCCAGAATGCTGAATCATGACCTGAGCTGAAGGCAGGGGCTTTTCTTTTTTTTTTTTTTAGATTTTATTTATTTGACAGAGAGAAACACAGCCAGAGAGGGAACACAAGCAGGGGGAGTGAGAGAGGGAGAAGCAGGCTTCCTGCAGAGCAGGGAGCCTGATGTGGAACTTGATCCGGTGTCTCCGGGATCATGACCTGAGCCAAAGGCAGTCACTTAACCCACTGAGCCACCCAGGCACACTGAAGGCAGGGGCTTTAACCCACTGAGTCACCCAGGCACCCGCAGTTTCCTTTTCTTGAAGCAATTTCTTCTGCGGAGCATGAATCCACCCCAATTCCATGTCTCTCTAACCCCCATGAACCCCCAACAACCTTCCACCAACCTTAGAGTTTCTTTTTCCTCTCTCCTACATCAGATGCCCTTATTCTCTGAAGGCTGTATCTTCCTCTTTATTGTCTTATTCTCTTGTTTTCAGGAGTACATCCTCCAATAGGTTCTAGAGAAGGTGTGTAAAGGAGATACAATTTCTGAAACTTTGAACATCTGAAGATGTCTTTAATCTACCCTCACACTCAACTGATAATTTGGGTATATAGTTCCAGGTGACAAACGGTTTTCCTTCGGATTTCAAAGGTATATTTCTATTGTCCTTTACACTTATATTAATGATATACCTAGGATGATTTTTTTTATCGTTTGAGGTAAGAATCAAAGTTTTTTTTTTCCAAATGCTTAGTTAATTTATCCAGTGTTTATCCATTTGTTGAAAAGATCGTTCTTTCCCCACATCATATCATTGGACCTTATAAGTGTGGGTTTGTATCTGGACACTCCATTGTATTTTTATCAATCTGTCTATAATTGTTAACTGTTTTACTGTGTAATTTTTGTAGCTTTGAAATAAAGCTTCCTAATAGCTAGTTTATGTCCTTCAACTTCATAGTTTTTTAAAAGATTTTATTTCTTTATTTGAGAGAGAGAGAGAGAGAGAGAGAGAGACAGCCAGCACAATTTGGGGGAAGGGACATAAGGAGAGGGAGAAGCAGACTCCCCACTGAGCAGGGTGGGGGGCTTTATCCCAGGACCCCAGGATCATGACCTAAGCTGAAGACAGACACTTAACTTTTTTTAAAAAAGATTTTATTTATTTATTTGACAGAGAGAAACAGTTAGAGAGGGAACACAAGCAGGGGGAGTGAGAGAGGGAGAAGCAGGCTTCCCACCGAGTAGGGAGCCCAATGCGGGGCTCAATCCGGATCATGACCTGAGCCGAAGGCAGTCGCCTAACCAACTGAGCCACCAAGGCGCCCCAACTTAACGGTTTTAAGATTGAGCCGCTGAGCCACTCCATCTTCGTACTTCTTTAAGACCATGTTTGTTATCTTTTGCTTTTTGAATTTCCATATAAATTTTTTAAATCAACTTATCAATTTCCACCAAAAATACCCTTCAGAAATATTTAACTAAGTTTTTAAAAAACTAATAGCTTTGAGACTTAATTCACATGCCATACAAATCATCCACTCAAATAAGTGTATAATTCAGTGGGTTTTAATATATTCACAGAGTTGTGCAAACATTTGTACCATAGATTTTAGAACACTTTCATCACCCTTCAAGAAAAACGCCATGCCTGTTAGCAATAACTCTTCCTCACTCCAACCCTTGGCAATCACTAATTCCACTTCCTGTCCTTATAGATTTGCCTATTCTAGACATTTCATATAAATGGGATCATAAAATATGTGGTCTTTTATGACTTGCTTCTTTCACTTAGTGTAATGTTTATAAAGTTCATCCGTGTTGTAGCATGTGTCACCATTTCACTCTTTCTTATAGCTGAATAATATTTCATTGTACACATGTACCACATTTTATTTATCTATCCATTAGCTGATGGTCATTTGGGTTGTTTTCATATTTGAGCTTTTATTAATAATCCCACTGCAAATATTCATGTGCAAGTTTTTGTGTGGACATGGTTTGGGTGGGGTTTTTTTATGATTTTATTTATTTATTTTTCAGAGAGAGAGAACACAAGCAGGGAGAGCAGCAGGCAGAGCAGTTAGAGGGAGAAGCATGTTCTCCACTGAGCAAGGAACCCAATGCAGGACTCTATCCCAGGACCCTGGGATCATGACCTGAGCTGAAGGCAGATGCTTAACTATCTGAGCCATCTAGGCGCCTGCGTGGACATGGTTTAATTTCTCTTGGGCATATACTTAGGATTGGAAATGCTGGATCACATAGTAACATTATATCTGTCCTTTGTAGAAACTGACCAAATGTTTCTAACCAACTGTTTTCCAAAGAGTTTTCACCATTTTTAATTGTTACGAGCTGTGTATTAGGTTTTAAGGTTGAATTGAATTCGTTGGCCAGTTGAGGGAAGAACTGACCACTTTACAATATTGACACCACCAATTTATGAACACAGTATATCCCTATTTCTTTTTTAATAAGTCTCTGTTCAGGGTGCTTGAGTGCCTCAGTTGGTCAATCATCCAACTCTTGATCTCAGCTCAGGTCTCAGTCTCAGGGTTGTGAGTTCAAGCCCCATGTTGAGCTCCATAGTGGGTGTAGAGCCTACTTAAAATAATAAATAAATAAATAAATAAATAGTCTCTTTTCTTCTCAGTAATACTCTGTGGAATTATAAACATATTTTGTCAGATTTTATTCCTAAGTATTAAGGGTTTTTTAATAAAAAATGTTATTGTCAATGAAATCTTTTTTCATTTTCTAATTGCTTGTCAACTTATAAAAATACAGTTGGTTTTGTGTATTGATTGTTTCTAGTAACCTTGCTAAATTTATTCTTTCTTCTAGCATACCTATAGACTTTTTTTAAGATTCTCAACATACATAATCATGCCATCAACAAATGGCTACAGTTTTTTTTTTCTTTTCAAATCTTACATCTTATTTCTTTATCTTGCCTTATTGCAATGGCTAGGACTGCCCATAAAATTAAATAGAAGTGGTGGTGGTGGACATCCTCCTTTCTTTCAGTGTCAAAAGGATAGCTTCTAATACTTTACCATTAAATGTGATATTTGTTATAGCTTTTTTGTTTGATATTATCAGATTAAGAAAATTCCCTGTAATTCCTAGGGTGCTATAAAATTTTTCATGAATAAATATTGAATTTTTATTGAATTTTTTCACTCTATTTAAATATCACTTTACTCCTTTATACTTTTAATGTAATAAATTACATAATCAGTTTTCAAGTGTAGAGACAACCTCATGTTCCTGGAATGAATTCAAACTTGTCATGATACATTATCATCTTTACATAACATTGGTTTTGATTGCTATTGTTTTGTTTAGAATTTATATCCATGTTTTAACAGATATTATTCTGTACTTATCCTTTGGTAATGTCCTAGCTGGGTTTTAATATCAAGCTTATGTAACCCTCATCCAGAAAGCTAGGCAGTTCTTTTTCTCCCTTTCTCTCTCTCTCTGTCTCTGTCCTTTGTAAGAGTTTGTGTTAAATTGGTGTAATTTCTTTCTTTAAAGTCTGGGAAAATTCACCAGTGAAGCCATCTGGACTTACAGTTTTCATTGTAGGAAAATGTTTAATTATTGGTAAATATTTCTAATAGATATAGGACTATTCTTTATGCTGTCTTCTGTAAGATTGTTAAGTCATGTTTTTCAATGAATTTGCACATTTCACCAAAATTTTCAAGTTTATTGGCATAGAGTCATTCAAATATCCTCATAACATTTTAATTGTAAGATTTATACTAATAATCTCCTGTTCTTGATGTTGCTAATTTGTGCCCTTTCTTTCTTTCATGTTCATTCTGCGTCTTTATTATTTCTCCCTTCTATTTTATGAGGTTTGTTTTGCTAAGGGGTTTATTTTGTTATTTTAAATGACTTCTCAGACTTTCTTCTTTTCTCTGTATATCCATAAATTTCCCTCTAAGAACTATTTTAGCTACATCCCAAAGTTTTAATATATTTCATTATAATTGATTTAAAATATTTTCTGATAGTAAGCATAATTTTTCTTTGAGTAATAGGTTATTTAGAAGTGTATTGCTTAATGTTGAAACATTTGGAGATTTTCAAGTTATCCTTTTGTTACTGATTTCTAGCCCAATTCCATAGTTGTCTGAGATTATACTCTGTAGGATTTCCATTCTTGGACATTTTCCAAGACTTTCTATGTAAACTAGTATAAGGTCAATTTTGGTAATTGTTCTATGCACATGAATCTGAAGTTATTGGCCACATTGATACATATATATATATATATATATATATATATGATATACACATATATGAATTTATATATATCATATATATATCTTACTCATATTGGTTTAATTCTCTGCTTTCTTTTTTTTCTTTCAGCTTTTCTACAATTGCTAAGGGAAGAAGTTTTCTTCTCTTTCTAGTTTGCTGTCATGTATGGGTTGGATTTTGTCTAATATTTTTTCTGCATGTATCAATGATTCTTTATCTCATTGATATTATGGATTATATTAATTGATTTTCAAATGTTCAACCAGCCTTACATACTTGGGATAAATCCCACTTGGTTGTGTTGTAAAATTCTTTTTATATATTGTTGGATTGGACTTGATTTGCTAATATTTTGTTGAGAATTTTTGCACGAGAGATGTTGGTCTGTAGATTTCTTTTCTTGTACTGTGTTTGGTTTTGCTATTAGGATAATTCTAGCCTCATAGAATGAGATAGAAAGTAATCCATCACTTCTATATTCTGGAAGAGATTGTAGAGAATGGGTGTAATTTCTTCCTTAAATTCTTTTTTTTAAAGATATTTATTTATTTATTTGACAGAGAGAGAGAGATCACAAGTAGGCAGAGAGTTGACAGAGAGAGGAGGAAGCAGGCTCCCCGCTGAGCAGAGAGCCCAACGTGGGCCTGGAGCCCAGGACCCCGAGATCATGACCCAAGCTGAAGGCAGAGGCTTTAACCCACTGAGCCACCCAGGTACCCATCTTCCTTAAATTCTTGATAGAATTCACCAGAAAGCCCATCTGGGCCTGGTGCTTTCTGTTTGGGAAGGTTATGAATTATCAATTAAATTTCTGTAACTGATATATGCTCATTGAAATTATCTATTTTTCCTTGTGTGAGTTTTGGCGGATTGTGTCTTTCAAGAAATTGGTCCATTCCATCTAGGTTGTCAGATTTGTGGGCATGGAGTTTTTCATATTCCTTTATTATCTTTTACTGTACACAAGATATTTCATAATGGTCTCTTTCCACTTCTCCTTCCTGGAAGCATGAGGGGATTTTTCTCTGATTAAACCCTTTTGGAGTTCTTGGAAGTAAAATTCACAGAAATGTAGGGCTCCTCTCTATGTGGGTCCCTCTGAAATGTTTAACTTTCACTTTCCACTCTGAGCCTCCTGAACTTCATCAGGTTTTCCTACCTTGGCATTGGTCCCTGCAGAAATTTCTGCTCAGAGTTTATGAGTCTCAGCATCTGTTTATCTGTCTCTCCCATATTGGAATCGGAGTTTGCCCTGTCATGGATCTGAGAAGAACTGTTCTTTTTTTCAGTTTGTTCAGCTTTTTAGTTGTTTTTAGGATGGGATTATGACTTCCAAGCTTCTCACATGCCAGGTGGGAATCATCTTTATCTTATAAAGATATTTTCACCTGTTTGCTAGTTATTTTGCAGTGCTTCAAATATATCATTTCATTGTTTTCTCATTTCCATCATTTCTGTAGAAATATCAGATGTTGGTCTTATGTCTTAAAGATAGCATATAGTTAGGGCCTGATTTTTACAAATCCAATCTGATAATCTGTCTTGGAGTATTTAGATCATTTACAGTGATGTAATAATCATCATGGGTCTAAATCTACCACCTTGTTATTTGCTTTCTTTTTCAAAATTCTTATTTTATTTAAATTCAATTAATATTTAGTGCTTTAGTAGTTTTAGAGGTAGATTTTAGTGATTCATCAGTTGTGTATAACACCCAGTGCTCATTACATCATGTGCCCTCCTTAATGCCCATCACCCACCTCCCCTCCAGCAACTCTGTTTCCCAAAGTTAAGATTCTCTTATGATTTGTCTCCCTCTCTGATTTCATCTTATTTTATTTTCCCCTCCCTTCTCCTATTATTCTCTGTTTTGCTTCTTAAATTCTACATATGAGTGAAGTCATATGATAATTGTCTTTCTCTAATTGACTTAATTTCACTTAGCATAATACCTTCTAGTTCCACCAGGGTTATTTATTTGCTTCATGTCCCATGTATTCTTTCTTTTCTCTTCTTTTCTTGCTTTTTAAAAAATTAATTGATTGTTTTAAAATATTCCTTTAATCTTTACTAATGCCTTAATACCCATATTGCCTTTAAATATTTTTAGTGGTTGTTTTAAGGCAGGGGTCAGCCCATGGCCTCTTTTTTATGGCCCATGAAATAAGAATTCTTTTCGCTTTATAGAAAAGTTTTAGAGATATAGAAAATTGGGAAGAAAGTGTGGCTTTTCCATATATCCTGTGCTCAGTCTTCTCTATTATTAGCATCTTACGTTATAGTATGGTCCATATGTTACAATTAATTATAATTACAACTAATATTGATATATTATTATTAACTAGGATCCATACTTTATTTAGATTTTCTTAGTTTTTAAAAATTGTGATTAAAATAAGGGGGTCTGTGTGGCTCATTTGCTTCAGTGTCTGACTTGATTTCGGCTCAGGTCATGATCTCTGGGTTATGGGATTGAGGCCTGCATTGGGCTCCATGCTCAGAGCAGAGTCTACTTAAGATTCTCTCTCTCCTTTTCCCTTTGCCCCCACCCCTGCTTGCATACACACACACACAAATACACACACACACTCCTAGATAGATAGATAAAACCTAAAAAATTGCAATAAAATACACATAACAAAAAATTTACCATCTTAGCCATTTTTAGGTGTTCTGTTCAGTAGTTGTTAAGTATAGTCACATCGGGCGCCTGGGTGGCTCAGTGGGTTAAAGCCCCTGCCTTCAGCTCAGGTCATGATCCCAGGGTCCTGGGATTGAGTTCCACATTGGGCTCTGCTCAGCAGGGAGCCTGCTTCCTCCACTCTCTCTGCCTGCCTCTCTGCCTACTTATGATCTCTCTCTGTCAAATAAATAAATAAAAATCTTAAAAAAAAAAAGTATAGTCACATCATTGTGTGACCAATCTCCAGAAGTCTTTTCATCTTGCAAAGCTGAACCTCTACACCCATTAAACATCTCCCCTTCTTTCCCTCTTCCATCCCCTGGCAATCACCATTTTACTTTCCATTTTTTATGAATTTGACTACTTTAGATATATAAGTGGAATCACATAGTATCTGTCTTTTCATGACCCGTTTATTTCTCGTAGCCTAATGTCTTCCAGGTTCATCCATGTTGTAGCTGTATCAGAATTTCCTTCCTTTTTAAGCTTGATTAATATCCCATTGTTTGTATAGTCCATATTTTTGTTTATCCACTCATCCACCAATGATTACTTGGGAGAGTTTCTCAGTTTCTCTAATGTCCTTTTGTCAGTCCCGGATCCAATCTAAGATATCACGCTACATTTAAACATCATGTTATCTCAGGCTCCTCTAGGTAGTGCCAGTTTCTCAGACTTTCCTTTTTCTTTTTTTAAATTTTATTTTTCATTTGACAGAGAGAAACACAGCTAGAGAGGGAACACAAGCAGGGGGAATGAGAAGGGGAGAAGCAGGCCTCCTGCCGAGCAGGGAGCCTGATGCAGAGCTTGACCCCAGAACCGTGGGATCAGGACCCAAGCCAAAGGCAGACGCTTAATGACTGAGCCACCAAGGTGCCCAGACTTTCCTTTTTTTTCTCTCTCTTCTTTCTTTCTCCCTTTTTTTTTTCATTCATTCTTGTTTTTATGACTTGGACAATATTGAAGAGTACTGGTCAGACATTTTGTATAATAGCCCTTTATTTGGATTTGTCAGATGTTTTTCTCATGCTTTGATCAGGGTTGTGGTTTTTTTTAAGGAAGATCACATTTTTAAGGAAGATCATGTAATTTTAATCACATTATGAATACATACTATCAACATGACTTATTATTGTTTATATGGATCTTGATTATCTGGCTAAGGTAGTATTTGCCAGGATTCTCTAACATTACCCTTTCATCCCTTTCCATACTGTACTGTTTGGAGGGGAGTCATCATGCCCAGCCCACATGTAAGGAGTTGGGAGTTTTGATCACCTTGAGAACAGAGTATCCACAGAAATTTTCTGAGGTTCTTCTACCTGGGAGATTTGTTAAGAATAGTTTTTATATTTTTCAAAAGTTGAAAAATTCAAAAGAAGAATAATATTTTATGATATATGAAAATGGTTTGAAACTCAGATTTCAGAGTCCACAAATAAAGTTTTATTGGAATACAGCTATGCTCACTCATTTACGTATTGTCTATGGCTGCTTTTATATGACAACAGTAGAGCTGATTAGTTTCAACACAGACTGTATGGTCTTTGACATCTAAGAAATTCACTATTTGGCCCTTTACAGGAATATTTTGTCAATACTTGATCAAAGGTTTACATTATGGATCTTTAACTTATAATAGTTTTCCTTCAGATAACATTGTATCATGTCATGTAAAAACTAGAAACTTAAAATAATACAGTCTCATTTTCCCCTCTAATACTTCGTGTCATTGTTCTTATACATTTCATTTCTACATGTTATAAACCCTACAATACATTTTTCTTTTTTATTTAAATAGTTAATTGTCTACTAAACACATTTTTAAGTGTGAAAAATATATTTTATATTTAACTACATATTTCCCATTTCAGATTCTATTTATTCCTTGGTGTAGATCCAAATTTCCACCTGCCAACATGTTCCTTGTGCCTGAAAAACTTTGACATTTGTTAACGTGCAGGCTGACTACTGATAAATTCCTTCACTCTTGTGTATATGGAAAAGTTTTTATTTCACCTTCCTTTTTAAGATATTTTCACTAAGCTTTGAGATTTAGGTTGATGGTGTCTTTTTTTACTCACAAGTTAAAAAATTATGTTCTATAGTTTCTGGCTTGTGTAGTCTCTGACAACAAGGCTGTGATAATTTTCTCTCTCTGTACATAATGTCCTTTTTCAGCTCTAGTTTCTTTTAAGATTTTCTCATTGTCACAGACTTTCAGCAGCTTGATTATAAGGCCCTCACTATCATTTTGTGATGAGTGCTGAGATTCTCAGATCTTTGGGTTTCTAGTTTTTGTCAGATTTGGAAAATTTGGGGTCACTGTTTTTCCATTTCCCTCTCTCTTTCAGGACTTCATATTACAAGTGTTTTAGAGCACTTGGTAGCCTCTCCTAGGTCACTGCTTCTCTCATGTTTTCGGTGTGCTTCTTTTTTTTTCTTCTGTGCTTCCATTCAGAAACATTCCACTGATATGTCATCATACAGCTTTAAGTCTACTGATCTCTTCTGCAATGTCTCATATGCTTTTAATCTCATCTATTCAAACTATATTCAAAACACATTTAGATTGTGTATGTTTAATCTCTTCAATTTGTCAGTCTTTGTCAAGTCATTTCCTTGAAGTAATAATGTGCCTGTTAAGATTTATCTCTGTTTTTAATTTTTAGCAAGGTAACTACAATGTGCTTGATATGGTTTCTTTGTAATTACTCTATTTTGTTTGATTCTTATGTCAAGTAGAGAGTATGTTTGGCTAGTATGTTTTGGTCAGTAATATTATTTCTACCCATTATCTCTCTCTTCTCCTTTTTGGACTCTAGAAACTCATGTCAGAACTTTTATTGTATTACATGTAACATTTTTTTCTGTGTTATTTTCTGTATCCTCCATCTTTTTTTTTTTTTCGGTATATACTTCAATCTTGATATTTCCTACTGAACTCTCTTCCAGTTCACCAATTCTCTCTTCTGCTCCATCGATACATCTAGATCTGTGTAATAAATTCTTAATTTTAGTTCTTGTATTTTTTCCATTCTAGGATTCCATTTGATTCTTTATTTCATTAATCCTGATTCTTTTATGAAACCCTATAGATTTTTTAATCTATTTTGTTACACAATATAATCTTATTTTCAAACCATGTCTTATGAATATGAATAAAATAGCCAAATTTGAGCAACAGAAGACCTTACAGTCTACCTAATACATGATCTCTGTAGTTCTGAGAAGAAAATATATAAAGTAATTTAAAACAATAAGGATTACATCTGTGGTGTGTGTGTGTGTGTGTGTGTGTGTGTGTGTGTGTTTATAAAGATGACAGTGGATAACTGAGGACTTGCTGATGGATGAATGAAAATGGGGAGTGTATATAAAAGGCCCATCAGTTCTGAGCAATGATGAAAAGGTTCTACTACTAACTTTTATAACTGTGAAGGTTTCTACATTTGATCTTAGCTCAGAACTGAAAAATAACAACAGCAACAACAATGTCCACTAACTGCAACATCTGGATCTCCTGTGAGGTTGTATTTTCTTTTCTTTTTTTTTTTTTTAAGATTTTATTTATTTGACAGAGAGAAACACAGCTAGAGAGGGAACACAGCAGGGGGAGTGAGAGAGGGAGAAGCAGGTTTCCCTCCGAGCAGGGAGCCCGATGTGGGGCTCGATTCCGGGTCTCCGGGATCATGACCTGAGCCGAAGGCAGTCGCTTAACCAACTGAGCCACCCAGGTGCCCCGAGGTTGTATTTTCTATGATCTGTTTTTCTTTTACATTTTGGGCATTAGTCCAGTTTCTTCACATACATGATATTAATTTTATTTGATTCGAAGCAATCTCAAACTTATAGGATGGTCCCTAATATAGTACAAAAAACTATTTCCCTGACTCATCTGGGAGTAAGTTGCCACCACCTCCCAAACACTTCAATGCATGATTCTGTAAAGAAAGACATCCTTCTGGATAACCACAATTCCATCATCAAAGTCAGGAAATTAACATTGGAACATTACTACCATCTAACCCATACCTCCCATGCACGTTTTACCAGTGATCCCAATAATGTCCTTGTAACAAAAGGATCCAAGACAGAATCACATGTTACATGTGGTTCCCAGATATCTCTAGTCTCCTCCAATATGGAATGGTGTTTCAGTCTCCTCTTAACTTTGATGACACTCTTGTAGATTATAGGTCGTTGTTTTGTAGATGGACTCTTAACACGGACTCATTCAGTGTTTCCTCATGATTAAATTCAGGTTGAGCATTTCCTATAGGAATGTCACAGAAATGATACTGTGTCTCTCTCCCATCGTGTCCTATTGGGTAGGGCATGATTGTCATTTATTCCATCACTGTGATGTTCACTTTGACTACTTGATCAAGCCGGTGTCTACCACCCTTCTCCACTGTAAAGTTACCCTTTTCCCTGTATAATTGATAAACATTTTATAGGAAAGTACTTTGAGACTGTGTAAATATCTCATTCCTCAACAGACTTCCCACATATTCATTTATTTGTATCAGTATACAATCATAGATTCCTATTTTATTCAATATGTAAGAATCTATTAATATCATTAATTATTTTAATGCTCAGAAGAACCAGATCCAGCCAATGGAAGTCCTTTCCAGCTGGCTTTGGTACTCTTTTGATATGTCTCCATCATTCTTTGAGTACTTATTTTTAGAAGAGCTTTATTGAGTATAATTCACATACCATACAATTCACTTATTTAAAGTGTACAATTCAGTGGTTTTTAGTACATTCACAGATGGGTGCCACCATCACCACAGTCAATTTTAGAAGAGCTTCATCATCTCAGAAGTAAACCTTGTAATCTTTAGCTATCTTCCTCATATCCTCCTGTCCCCACTTCAGCCCTAACAACCACTAATCTACTTTCTGTCTTTACCCATCTCCCTATTCTGGACTTTCATATGAATGGAATCGTATAATGTGTAATGTTTTGTGACTGGCTTCTTTCACTTACCATCATGTTTTCAAGGCCCATCCAAGGTGTAGCAAGTATAATTACTTCATTCCTCTTTATGGTTGAATAATACTCCATCCACTGTATGGTTGTACCACGGTTTGCTTGTTTTCATCATTTGAGGGGCATTTGAGTTGTTTCCACCTTTTGACTAGTAGGAACAATGTGGCTATAAACATTTCTGCACAAGACTTTGTGTGGACGTGTGTTTTTATTTCTCTTGGATGTGCTTAGCAATGGAATTTCTGGGTCATATGGTAACTCTATTTAATGATTTCTGAGTACTTCTTTATTTTCTGGCACAATATGATTTCAGGCTTTTCTTGTACTCTCTTTGCCCAGCCCTGTAATCAGCCATTTCCTGAAAGGAGTCCTGGTTTCTTCTGGTGGACAGTGGTATTTAGAAATCAAGACTTAAGCACAGCATAACCTATAGAGTTGTCCAATCACTGTGTTGTACACCTGAAACTAATGTTAACTTTGTGTGTCAACTATATTTCAACTGAAGAAAAAGAAAGAAATCAAGACCTGGGTGCTAGCTATGCTCATTATTAGTAAGATGTCACTGCTCTAAGCCCTTTCAGTGAGTGAAGCTAGGGAATATGTGCACATATATACATAAATGTACATGCATTCACACATATACACAACATACACACCTATATACACACTTACATCAACATTGATTTCCATATGTATTTACGCTGAAAATCATGAGTTCTCACCAACACCTCCAATTCCAACCCAACACCGTAGGGCTCTCTATAAACTCTATTTTAGTTTTCTCCCTTCCAATATTTCTTTTTTTTTTAAAGATTTTATTTATTTGATAGAGAGAAACACAGCCAGAGAGGGAACACAAGCAGGGGGAGTGAGAGAGGGAGAAGCAGGATTCCCGCTGAGCAGGGAGCCCGATGTGAGACTCAATCCCGGGTCTCCGGGATCATGACCCGAGCCAAAGGCAGTCACTTAACCAACTGAGCCACCCAGGCACCCCTCCCTTCCAATATTTCTAACATCCTTGCCAACATTGTGGAAACTGGCTCAGTCCCTCAACATATTTCCTTATTGGATTGGTCCCACTACGGGCAACCGATGGCCTGTTGGGGACCCCTCCTGAGCCCTTCTGGACTCCAACACTCTACCCCAGCCACCACCACCACTCTCTTCCCCACGTGGACATGCTCTTCACCTCAATAGGTTCTGACATCCCATGCCGTTTGGATGCCTTGTCCTCCCCTTTTCAAGGATGCCTTGTTATTTTCCTCTGTGGACTCCCCTTCTCAGCACTTGGTTGCTACATTTGTTGAATGCCCCTTCAGGGTCCAACCAGTCTCCTTCACAGAGCTGACCCCCCCCCCCCGTGGATATCTTCCCTATCTTGTTTGGGCTTTAATATCTCACTCCAGGCTGCCTTCTTCCTTGGATGCCTTCCTTCTTCTGCTTGAGCTCTGACATTTGGGTGAGGCTATCTGTTTGCATGATTGAGCTTTGGCTCTCTTGCTGCTCTCCCTCTCTCCTCTGCCCGCTCCCAGCCTGGCTGCCCCCTCAAGCAGAGAAGCCCTCCTTACTTCACTCGAGCTCCCAGACCACGGTGGTCCCACTGCATTCTTCATCCCCCACCCCCGGGGATGTCTACCTTGCTTGGCCTATCTAGAGGCTTCTGGACTGAATTGTTCTTGAAGGGTCAGGAACCAAAGGGAAGAGGAAAAGAAAGAGGAGGGCAAGGAGAAGGAGGAGGAGGAGGAGGAGGAAGACAGCCACCTGGCAATTTTTTATTGAAAGGTGGATGTTGTGTGTGACAGGTGACAGCAGCTCCAGATGCCATCTTCCACGGAGAACTTCATTCCCCTCTGCAGACAGAGTCCCTTCCAGGGTCCCAAACATAAGCCAGACTGGAGCAGGTTGAGGTATGAGCTCACTGATTGCTGAGACAGCCCTTATAGGAAGTGTGCTGGGAAGGGAGGAGAGGGCCAGGAAGGTGATGTGGGGGTTCAGGAGTGCAGGGTGGTAGGAGACACTAGCCTGTGTCTGCGGGCAGATGGGAAGGAGGCCCATCTAGTGGGAGATGTGGGCAGCACCTGGAGAACCGGGGGAGAGGGGGGCAGGAGTGCAGGGCCCTGAGCCCAGGGAGGCAGGCTTTGGCCAGGAGAGGGGACCACCTCGCATGGTGAGGAGCGGAAAGTTTGAGGCTTGCCAGGTGTCCAGGACTTTGGCTGGGGTCTTGCCTGCATCTCTGTGCGGCTGCTGTTTCCTGCAGCGACTGAGGTGAGCTCCATGCAGAGAAGGAAGGCAGTGGTAATAGGACGCAGTGGGGGGAGAGCGACTCGGTGAGGGCAATGTCAGTGAGGGACCAAGCTTGGGGGCAGGAGGGAGCTCAGTGAGGGGAAGATCCTGAGGAAGGTTATTAATTGGAAGGAGGCTTGGAGGTCCCATCTCTTTGTCTGGACAGGGAGCACCTGAGAGCAGTAATCATCCCTTCCCCTCTGATAAAGGTCCCCACACAGAGACTCAGAGAGGGGGCCTCTTTTCTCATTCTTTTCCAGAAAGCCGGACAAGGGTCGGGGGAGCAGCAAGAGTGTGAGCCCAGACTTTATGCCTCATGGTGGGTATGGGGAAGTCAGGGTCCCTCCCCACCTCTCCCCTCTTCAGTTAGGCCTTTGGCCCCTGGGATCTTGCAACAGGCCGGTGTCCTGGGGGGGGGGGGCGCATAGGAGTGGGGGTAGGGAAGGAACTGGGGGCTTTCTTTCTGCCTCCCTCCATTCCCTAGAGGTCATGCAGGGAACCAGGCTGGATTTGCTTCCCATTTTGCTCTTGGCTCTTCTGGTGGAAAAATCGAAGCGCTCCCCTTGGTACAGCTGAGGCGGAGAGGAGAAGGCGAGAGCGTGTCTGGGAGGCTGGCCTGGCGGGGAAGTTGAGGAGCAGGCGGGTCCTGGCTGGGAGAGACTGCCCCCCCCTTCTCAGCCCCCTCATTCTACGTGGCTCTGAGGCCTAGGCGTTAGTCCTAGGGGCTGAGGTGGAGGGGGCGGGGCCTGGGAGGAGGCCAGCCCTGGCTTGGGTTCAGCCTCAGGCCCATAGCACCTTCTCCCCAGGTTATCGTCAAACAGCCTCCAAAGGGTGACTTAAAGTCCCCCTGGGGTCCTAAAAGGAGCCACTGGGAAGCTGCAGCAAGAGGGAGCCTGGTCAGGATCGTCCAGGGTTTCTTCC
This sequence comes from Spilogale gracilis, assembly GCA_004023965.1. Classification (NCBI taxonomy): domain Eukaryota; kingdom Metazoa; phylum Chordata; class Mammalia; order Carnivora; family Mephitidae; genus Spilogale; species Spilogale gracilis. The sequence continues at coordinate 20,949 of PITA01025037.1, forward strand.
TAAGGGAAAGGCAAGCTGTGTGCTCAGAGGGTCCCCCAAGCAGCCACTGGGCATTTCTGGACATCTGGAGACATGGGAAGCCTTTCTGTCCGTGATCCATGTCACCTTCCCGACCGCCCCAATCAGTATTAGCCGTCCCCATTTTATAGGGGAGGAAATGGAGGCTCTAAGAAGTCATGGCTTGCAGTGGCAAAGTCAAGATTTGTGTTTGGCTCATTGGATGGTGTTCTTTCCCCAGCACTGGTAATCCTGGAAAGCCTTCCTCCCCAGGGCCCAGAGGCCCTGAACAGCTCTTGGTGGGCTGCCCCGTCAGGGAGAGAACCTCTGGGAAGCCACGGAGGTGCTTTGGACAGTGCCCCTGCCTCCTCACAGCCCCACCCTCTCTCCCACTGACCCCAGCACCTTATCTGGCAGAGAGCGCTCAGGAGCCCAGGAGACCTTCCACCCCCCTCTGGTGGAGTTAGCGCCACCCTCCACTCCCCACTCCATTTTTCCAGCCACCCCAGTCCCTCACCCAGGCCCCCTCTCCAGCCTGATGGAAAGAGTAGCCCAGAGAGGAGCCCAACCACTTTCCCTCTGGAATCTGCTGTCTCGGCTTTCCGATGGAGAAACCATCTGGAGTGTATTACAGGCAGTAGAGAAAGCCGAGAGCAGGAAAATGAGTTGGGCCCGAGGCTCCCTTCTACAGGAAGAAGGGGCTCAGTGCTCTTCAGAGGATGGACCAGCAGCTTCCCCCACGTCCCCAGTCCCTAGAGGGGGCAGACAAGAGACGTGTCTGGGAGAGGATGGCCTGCAGAAGACTGCGTAGGCCTCTGGACACGAACCTCCTCCTCTTACCTATCCTCCTGTTTCACAGATAGAACTGAGGTCCAGAGAGGGATAGTAACTTCCCCAGGATCACACAGCAAGTCATGAGGATCAAGATTGGAAGGAAAGTCCTTCCACATGTATTTACATATCAACAGATCTGTACTTCCCCAGAGTTGGGGTGGGGGTAGAGGGGCAAATTTGGAACAAGAGAGTAGGCTAGAGGCTGAAGGATTTTTATCTCTCTCAGCTTCAAATGAGTGAAGTGAAGGGGCAAAGGCCAATGGAAACAGGAAGGAATATCCTTCACTCTGGATCTCCATTCCTTGCCTCCCAGCGCCATTCCTGCCGCACTTGCCGCCCTCCCCTGAGCCTGGTTGGTTCCAGGGGTGAGGGCCCTCTAGGCTCTTCCTTGGGGCCCCAGGAGCTCCTTCCCTGTGCAGGGGCCCCAGCTCCAGACGTGGCAGGCCAGCAGGAGGGAGGTTTCTCTGCTCCTTCCCAAGTGCTGCGCTGGCGGCTCCCGAAATAAAAATCAAATGTGGGCTTGGCAGAGGGAGCGGGGCGGGAGAGTAGCGGCAGCGGCAGCGAGTGGCAGCAGCGCTGGGCCTCATTCTTTCCATTGTAACTTCACCTCCTAACCTCTGGCATTTTAATTATTCTCCTACCCCTTGCTTCTGCTGGGGCCAGAGGGTGAGCTCACCCTTTCCTCTAGCCGGCAAGGGGGCGGCCGCTGCCTGGATACCCCAGCACCCCCCCCCCCCCGCCTGCTCCCCGGAAGCCAAAGGGGGCTGCAGACAAGGGGAAGGGGCACCGGCCTAGATACTCCCTTCTGCTTCTGCTGGTCCCTGAGGGGGGCCTGGAGACGGCCAGGCTCCCAGACCTCCAGCCTGGCCCCTAAGGTTCCATGTGTGAATCATTGGTTCTTTACACCCACTGCTCTGCTGAGTGGTGGCCACCGTCTTCAGCCAACGCTTGACTGGCCCACCGTCCATTTTGTGGATGCTGCAGACATGCTCAGTGCGTGCAGTGCGGGGCTTAAGACTCGGGCCTGTAGCTCCTGGTCTGCATTCTTGCCAAACCCACGAAGAGGGCAAGAACAACTCAGACCTGGTCACTTGCTTCATCTCCCCAGAGTGTCCATTTTTTCCCCAATGGTAAGTGATTTAAAGCATTATTTTCATATTAAAACATACAAGGACACAGGATGGGGTTGGAAGTACAACGGCCTGTGAATTTTTTTCCAAGTTCTCAGAAGAGAGCTCCACTTGGGACTGTCCACAGATGTCAGGGAACAGCATCCTCCCCCCCGGGCCTGGCCACGAAGTAGGAGGAGACACTGGGCATATCTGTGTGGCCACTGTGTTCGGACCCCGGGCTGCTGCTGGAGGTGCTGCTGGGTCAGGGTGGGCATCCTGGGAGGCCGAGGCCCATCGCAGGAGCCCTCTGCTGAGTCTCGTGTCTCCTGAGGGGGTCCATTGCCACAGGACAGGCAGCACGGGCCCAGGGCAGCTTCGGCTGGGACACCATGGCTAGCACGCTAGCCAAGGCCTCCTGCTCATCCCCAGGTCCTGGGAGCTCCCCTGCCCCACGGCCTCACTGCCTCACCCTGGGAGGAAGCCCCCTGCCTTCCTCCTTCTGGCCCCATCAGTCTCCCCTGAATGACAGTCCCACCAACAAGCGGTTCCTGGGCACCCGCTCTGCCTGAGACAGGCCCTGTCATGGGCAGTTATGGCCTCTGCCGCAGGAGAGCTTCGGGAAGCAAGGAGGGAAGTGCAATGTAGCTCAGTGCAGTGTGTTGGGGGGCAGGGGCCCTCCAGGTTGGCAGCCCCTGGGCGAGAACTCCTGACCCAAGCTCGGGGAGCAGAGCATCAGGAAAGCCTCCAAACTAGAGTCCTGACTCAGAAGCAGCTCCTGTGATGGCCCAGCATGAGAGCGAAGCCCAAAAGCTGCAGGGGTAGTCTGCAAGGGGCGGGGAGGGGGGGCAGGGGAGGAGGGGATGCAGGAGTGCTTGGGGTGGGGAGAGAGTGGGGAGGTCCAGGTGACATGATCAAATGTGTGTTCCAGGAAGATTTCAGGAGGACTGCCTGGGAATTGATCAGAATGGAGGAGGGGCGGCCACTAGGAGGCTGCCACACGAGGTCCAGGTGGGAGGTGACAGCAGCCAGGCCGAGGCCAGTGGCAGCAGGGTGGGAAGAAGTAGCCAGATTGGCCGAGATTTAGGAGGCAGAAGTCACAGGACGCGGTGACAGATGGGCAGAGGGATAAGAGCTGGCTCCTGGCTTTCTGGTTTGAACATCTGTCTGGGTGGTTTTCTGCAGAGCTTGGTAACTCTGATTCGCCTGCACGGTATCCAAGCAGAGCTGTCCCCCAGGCGGCTGGAAGGGTGAAGGGCCCTTGGAGGGAGTGCAGAGAGGAGGCCAAGCCCAAAGCCCTGGGAAGACCTTTCTGAGAAGATAGAGCCTGTTGAGGAACTGAAGAAGCAGCCAGAGAGGGAGGTGGGAAAGCAGGAGGGGGGGAGCTGCCAAAGCCCACAAAGGAGGGGGTCTTCTTAAAGGCCAATGGTGTTGATGGTCACCTGAGAAAGAAGCGCTGATCCCAGCAGGCCCATGCAGACTGAGAGGAGAGCCCAGAGAACACGCTATGGGGGTTTGGACCTAGCAGACAGACTCACCGAAAAGGTGACCACTCTGTCCAGGGCCTGAAAGGACCAGCAGGATTTGGTCAGGCGGCAGGAGGAGGGAAGGTTGAGAAAGGGAAGGTGGGAAGGGGCCACGTTTGCACAGTGGCACATAACTCAGGGTGACTGCTGGCCCCAAGGAGGGGGCAGGAGGCTGCAAGGTGAAGGATCCAGGACATGGGTGTGTGAGGTGCCACAGACCATGTCACCACTACCTCTTGACCTGGGGCTCTCCGACCTGGAGCTGCTTCCCTACTCATCATTCATTCATTTGGGAAATATTTATTAAGCTCCTACTTTGTGCTAGGCAAGTGCTGGAGACGTCGGGAGGGGCCAGAATAAAGTCCCTGCCATCCCAGAGTTTAAATTCCAGGAAGAGACACAGGCTCTAAAGCCATCAACAAGCACAGACTAAAAATGAAGATCATAATAGGGGTTGTGGAGAAAATAATGACGGGCCACTGAGAGTCTTGCCTGTGACCCAGGGCTCCTTGCTGAAGAGCCTATGTCTCCTCCATGGGACGGGGAGCCCCACTCCTCCGAGGAAGAACAGAGAAGGGAGCATCCGGGAGGAGGAGTGAGGAGCCTCAGGCCCTCTCCAGCTCTCTTGCCCACTGACTGCTGCCCCCCACCCCCCACCAGCACCTCTGTCTTCTTCAGCAGCCGCTGCTCTCTGTGGCTCATGGCACGAAGCGAGGAG
>PITA01025038.1:0-25132 GCA_004023965.1 Spilogale gracilis
CTCTAAAACCCTCAGTTTGTTTCTCAGAGTCTGCTGTCTCTCATGCTTCTTCTCCCCCTCTGATTCCCCCCCTTCACTTTTCCTTTCTTTCTCCTAATATCTTCCATGCTCCATAAGTAAGTGAAACCATATGACAGTTGACTTTCTCTGCTTGACTTATTTCACTCATCATAATCTCCTCCAGTCCCATTCATGTTGGTACAAAAGTTGGGTGTTCATTTTTTCTGATGTCTGAGTAATATTCCATTGTATATATGTACCACATCTTCTTTATCCATTCAACTGTTGAAGGGCATCTTGGCTCTTTCCACAGTTTGTCTATTGTGGACATTGCTGCTATGAACTTTGGGGTGCATATGGCCTTTCTTTTCACTACATCTGTATCTTTGGGGTAAATCCCAGTAGTGATTGCTGGGTCATACGGTACCTCTATTTTCAACTTTTTGAGGAACTCCATACTGTTTTCTGCAGTGGCTGCCCCAGCTTGCATTCCCACCAACAGTGTAGGAGGGTTCCCCTTTCTCTGCATCTTCACCAACATCTGTCATTTCCTGACTTGTTAATTTTAGCCATTCTGATTGGTGTGAGGTGGTATCTCACTGTGATTTTGATTTGTATTTCCCTGATGTAGAGTGATGTTAAACACTTTTTCACGTGTCTCTTGGCCATTTGGGTGTCTTCTTTGCAGAAATGTCTGTTCATGTCTTCTGCCCATTTTTTTTTTTTTAAGATTTTATTTATTTGACAGAGAGAAGCACAGCCAGAGAGGGAACAAAAGCAGTGGGAGGGAGAGAGGAAGAAGCAGGCTTCCCGCCCAGCTGACAGCCCAATGTGGGGTTCGATCCTGAGATTCCAGGATCATGACCTGAGCTGAAGGCAGAGGTTTAACCACTGAGCCACCCAGACCACCCCCTTCTTCTGCCCATTTCTTGATTGGATTATTTGTTCTTTGGGTGTTGAGTGTGATAAGTTCTTTATAGATTTTGAATACTAGCCCTTTATCTGGTATGTCATTTGCAAATATCTTCTCCCATTCTGTTGGTTGTCTTTTGGTTTTGTTGACTGTTTCCTTTGCTGTGCAAAAGCTTTTTATCTTGATGAAGTCCCAGTTGTTCATTTTGCCCTTGCTTTCCTTGCCTTTGGCGATGTTTCTAGGAAGAAGTTGCTGCGGCTGAGGTTGAAGAGATTGCTGCCTGTGTTCTCCTCAAGGATATTGATGGAGTCCTGCCTCACATTGAGGTCTTTCCATTTTGAGTCTATTTCTGTGTGTGGTGTGAGGAAATGGTCCAGTTTCATTCTTCTGCCTGTGACTGTCCAGTTTTCCCAACACCAGTTATTGAAGAGACTCTGTATTCCACTGGATATTCTTTCCTGCTTTGTTGAAGATTAGTTATCCATGGAGTTGAGGGTCCATTTCTGGGTTCTTTATTCTGTTCCATTGATATATAGAGCTTGAAGTTAGGAATTGTGATGCCGCCAGCTTTGGTTTTCTTTTTCAACATTCTTCTGGCTATTGTGGGTGTTTTCTGTTTCTCTACAAATTTTAGGATTATTTGCTCCATTTCTTTGAAAAAAAATTGATGGTATTTTGATAGGGATTGCATGAAATGTGTAGATTGCTTTAAGTAGCATAGACATTTTCACAATATTCTTAAAATCCACGAGCATGGAACATTTTTCCATTTCTTTGTGTCTTCCTCAGTTTCTTTCATGAGTACTTTATAGTTTTCTGAGTATAGATTCTTTACCTATTTGTTTAGGTTTATTCCTAAGTATCTTATGGTTTGGGGTGCAATTGTAACTGCAGTCGACTCCTTAATTTCCCTTTCTTCTGTCTTACTGTTGGTATATAGAAATACATTGATTTTATATCCTGACACTTTACTGAATTCCTGTAAGAGTTCTAATGGTTTTGGAGTGGAGTCTTTGGGGTGCCCACATAAAGTATCATATCCTCTGCAAAGAGTGGGAGTTTGACTTCTTTGCTGATTTGGATTCCTTTAATTTATTTTTGTTGTCTGATTGCTGAGGGTGATAAAGTTCGGTGTAGACCACTTCCCCCAAAAGAACCGAGGATGCTCAGGATAATGCAAATCACACAGCAAGGTTTATTTCTAGCTAGCTGGGTTCCAAGCATAGGGGGTTTCAACAAGGACCCTGATTGCAAGGTTTCAGGGTTTATATGCATTTCAAACTGCAAGCATGAGCCACACAGTAATTTTTTTGGTTAGGTGAGATAACATCTAACCCCCCACCCCCCCTAGTTCCTGGAATGCCCAAACATTCCAGGAACTGAAGCAAGATGCACAAATGGTTTCTTGACTTAACTGCCCTCATTTGGTTAACACAGGCCTGGTAAAGGCTTAAACCACCAGGGGGTTTTAGATATGTAGAGGCCTAACTCACCAGGGGGTTACAGACTGTTATTGCTGCCTTTAGGCTAAGCAGGCCCTAACAAGGGTAGGACTTCTATTACTACACTGAATAGCAGTGGTGATACTAGACAGCCCTGCTGTGTTCCTGACCTTAGCGGAAAAGCTTTCAGTTTTTCCCCATTGAGAATGATATTTGCTATGGCTTTTTCATAGATGGTTTTTATGATATTGAGGTATGTACCCTCTGTCCCTACACTGTGAAGAGTTTTGGTCAAGAAAAGATGCTGTAGTTTGTCAAATGCTTTTTCAAGATCTATTGAGAGGATCATATGGTTCTGTTCGTTCTTTTATTGATGTACTGTGTCACATTGATTGATTTGCAGATGTTAAACCAACCTTGCAGCCCAGGAGTAAGTCCCACTTGGTTGTGGTGAATAATCCTTTTAATGTACTGTTGGATCCTATTGGCTAGTATTTTGGTGAGAATTTTTACGTCCATGTTCATCAAGGATATTGGTTGTAATTCTCCCTTTTGATGGGGTCTTTGTCTGGTTTTGGGATCAAGGTAATTGCTGGCCTCATAAAATGAGTTTGGAAGTTTTCTTTCCATTTCTATTTTTTGGAACACTTTCAGGAGAATAGGTATTAATTCTTCTTTAAATGTTTGGTAGAATTCCCCTGGGAAGCCATCTGGCCCCGGGCTCTTGTTTATTGGGAGATTTTTGATGACTGCTTCAATTTCCTTACTGGTTATGGGTCTGTTCAGGTTTTCTACTTCTTCCTGGTTCAGTTTTGGTAGTTTATATGTCTCCAGGAATGCATCCATTTCTTCCAGATTGCCTAATTTGTTGGCATATAGTTGCTCATAATATGTTCTTAAAATTCATTTTATTTCCTTGGTGATGATTGTAATCTTGCCTCTTCATGATTTTATTAATTTCTGTCCTCTTTTCTTTCTGATAAGTCTGGCTAGGGGTTTATCGATCTTATTAATTCTTTCAATGAACCAGCTTCTAGTTACATTCATCTGTTCTACTGTTCTTTTGGTTTATAGTTCATTGATTTCTGCTTTAATCTTTGTTATTTCTCTTCTCCTGCTTGTTTTAGGCTCCATTTCCTGTTCTCTCTCCAGCTTCTTTTTTTTTTTTTTTTAAGATTTATTTATTTATTTGACAGAGAGAAACAAAGTGAGAGAGGGAACACAAGCAGGGGGAGTGAGAGAGGGAGAAGCAGGCTTCCTGCCAAGCAGGGAGTTTGATGCGGGGCTCGATCCCGGGTTTCTGGGATCATGACCTGAGCCGAAGGCAGTCGCCCAACCAACTGAGCCACCCAGGCGCCCCTCTCCAGCTTCTTTATTTATAAAATTAGCTTTGTATTTGAGACTCTTGTTTCTTAAGAAAACCTTGTATTGTTATGTCCTTTCCTCTTAGGACTTCCTTTGTTGCATCCTAGAAGTTTTGAACAACTCTGTTTTTATTTTCATTGTTTACATGAATTTTAAAAATTTCTCATTAATTTTCTGGTTGACCCATTCATTCTTTGGTAAGATGCTCTTTGACCTCCAAGTATTTGTGTTTCTTCTAAATTTCTTCTTGTGATTGAGATCAAGTTTCAAAGCACCGTGTTCTGAAAATAATCCCAGTCTTTTGGTACCGGTTGAGACCTGATTTGTGACCCATTATGTGATCTATTCTGGAGAATGTTCCATGTACACTAGAGAAGAATGTGTAATCTGTTGCTTTAGGATGGAATGTTCTGAATATATCTGTGATGTCCATCTGGTCCAGTGTGTCATCAAAGCCCTTGTTTCCTTGTTGATCTTCTGCTTAGATGATCTGTCTATTGCTGTGACGAGGCCGTTAAAGTCTCCTACTATTATTGTATTTTTATCAATGTGTTTCTTTGATTTTTGTTATTAATTGGTTTATATAATTGGCTACTCCAATATTGGGAGCATAAATATTTATAATTTTTAGATCTTATTGTTGGATAGACCCCTTAAGTATGATATCATGTCCCTCTTCATCCTGTACAACAGTCTTTGGTTTAAAATATAATTTGTCTGATATAAGGATTATGACCCCAGTTTTCTTTTGATTTCCGTTAACATGACAAATAGTTCTCCAACCCCTCATTTTCCATCTGGAGATGTCTTTGGGTCTAAAATGAGTCTCTTGTAGACAGCATATAGATGTGTCTTGTTTTTTTTTAATCCAACCTGCCACCCATATCTTTTGATTGCAGCATTTGGTCCATTTATATTCAGGGTAATCATGAAAAGATATGAACTTCATGCCCTTGTATTACCTGTAAAGCCCATGTTTCTGTATATTGTCCCTGTTCCTTTCTGGTCTATATTACTTTTGGGCTCTCTCACTTTGCTTACAGGGTCCCCTTTAATATTTTTTTGTAGGGATGGTTTAGTGAACACAAATTATTTTAGTTTCTGTTTGTCCTGGAAGCTCTTTATCTCTCTTTCTATTCTGAATGACAACATAGATGGGTAAAGTATTCTTAGCTGCATATTCTTCTCATTTAGCACCCTGAATATATCTTGCTAACCCTTCTGGCCTGCCAGGTCTCTGTGGCTAGGTCTGCTGCCAGTCTAATGTTCCTACCTGTATAGGTCAAGAATCTTTGTCTCCTGCTACTCTCAGGATTGTCTCTTTATCTCTGAAATTTGCAAGCTTCACTATTCTATGTTGGCATATTCATCTGTTTTTTTTTTTTTTATTTTGAGGTGATCCTGTGTGCCTCTGACTTGAATATCTGTTTCTTTCCATAGATTAAGGAAGTTCTCAGCTATAATTTGCTCAAATATATCTTCTGCCCCCTACTTACTCTTTTTTCTCTCTCCCTCCCTCTCTCCCTCTCTCTCCTTCGCTCCTCTCTTCCTCTGGGATCCCAAGTATTCTAATTTTGTTTCAGTTTATGGTATCACTGATCACTCACATCCTCCCCTCATGTGCAGTAATTGTTTATCTCTCTTTGATCAGTCTCTTTGTTTTCTCCATAATGTTATCTTCTCTATCACTTATTCTCTCTTCCTCATTTATCCTAGCAATAAGAGTTTCCAATGTTGACTCTATCTTAGTAATACCCTTTTTCATTTCAACTGATTAGATCATAGTTCTTTTATTTCTTCAGAAAAGGATTCTTCTATGTTTTTATCAAGCCCAGCTAGTATCTTTATAATTGTTGTTCTGAATTCTAGCTTTAACATTTTACCAATACCCATATTCATTAAGTCTTCTGGCTGTCAGTACTGCCCTTGTTCTTTTTTTCAGGGAATTTTCCTTCTGGTCATTTTGTTGAGAGAAGAATAGATGAATGAGAGAAAAAAATAGAAATTTAAAAAATTAAAATGTCAACCAGCAGTGAAATATACACTAGGGAAATTGGAAGAAATCAGAAACCAAAAAAGGGGGAAAAAGGGAAAAAACGGAGAATATAATCAAAGAGGTAGACAGAACACAGTGATATGCTAGGTCCTGGGTGTATTATGGTCTGTTTGTTAGAAGACACTTGGTCCCAAAATTGTAAAGAAAGAAAAACTTATACAAAACTATATACAAAAATAAAATTGAATACAGTGGAAGCAATCCAAAATGAAGAATATATAAAATGTAAATGTAAAAATGTAAAAAAATGTAAAAAAGACTTAAAAAAAGATTTGATTAAAATAAGCTAGTTTAAAAAGGAATAAGAAAAAAAGAAAAAGAAAATTTTAAACAGAAAGACTTAAGATTCATGAGAAAAAAAACCTTGAAGTCTATATACTGTTTTTCCCTAGAGTCGAAGTTTTTCAGTTCTGTGTGATCCATAAATGTGGTGTTCACTTGATGTTCCCTCTGGGCTCGTGGTGGGAGGGGACGCTTGCCCTGATTCTCAGGTGTCTCTGCTCAGGTGGAATTGCAGCACCTCTTGCAGGGGCTGGCCCCACTATAAGCTGCTTCTGGTTGCTCTGGGTGGCTTTGGTTCCTTGCAGGCTTTATGTGCAAATTTAGAGGATGAAAAAAGTAATAAAAATGGCTTTGGCCGATCTCCAGCCCTGGAGCTGAATGGTCATGGCCCCCCACTTTCAGTGTGCCCTTAGGGAAAAGCAGTCACTTTTGTGTGTGTGGAAGTCTATAGACTACTGTGTGCACCCCCACACTAGTCCTCCCAGGGGAGGATGGGAGTAAGGGTCTCACCACCACACTTCTGCTTTCTAGCCCACCTGCCCCTGGAGCTGTTGCCGATCTTGACGCATCTGTAGTGCTCCTCTGGGGAAGGAGCAGGGACTCAGCAGTTCTGTCATTTGCTGGGCCCCTGTTTGGAGAGCAGTCACCAGATCCTGCCATGGCTCACAGTTTAGGGCAATGCTGAGCTGAATGCCCACTCTTGGGCTCACTGATTGTAGCCGGCTTCCCTGCTGTAATGCCTGAGAGCTCTTGCTGCTCTCAGGCACCGCTGTTCATTCTGTGACCCCAGGGATCCTGAGACCATACTGTCCCAGCTAGGATTCTGCTCCACTTCACCTCCTGAGTGCCTTTCTGGCAGGGTTGTTGCGCTCTGGAGCAGACCTCTCAAGTTCCGATTTTGAGATCTGCTGTTTTATCACTGGCTGGTAGGGGGCTGGCGGAGGTTCCCTCTCCAGAGCCACGGCTTGTCTTCTGATATATCCCCTCAGATTCACTTTTCTACACCTCCTAACTTGCAAAAGGTGGTTGATTTTCTGTTTGTAGAACCCCAGCAAGCCTTATCTTAGATCTCAGGTTGAATTCATAGGTGTTCAGAATAATTTGATGGATATCTAGCTGAATTCAAGCATCCCCTATCCCTCTGACATCTTCCCTCTCCTCCGGATTTCTTTTACCTTCGATATTTGGTAAAACTTTTGCTTGAAACCACAGTGGGCCTGCAGTTTTCTTTGTGGGTAGGTTTAAAACCCATGACAATAACTTTAATGATTTTAGGAGTATTTTGGGTTTCTATTTCTTCTTGAGACACTTCAGGAAAATTGTGTTTATCTAAACTTATCTCTATCACTGTAGTTTTCAAATTTGTTAACAGAATTTTAGTGTCTCTTATGTTTGATCTTTGTGTTATTTTTAGTTATGTTCTTTGAATTGATATTGGCTTTTAGTGCCTTTATTTTTAATAATTAGGGACAATAAAAACAGCTCCATTGAGATGTATTTATAGACTTTTATTCTATATAATTCTGGCTGGAATTTCTCATAAACTAGCCTTTTGCTGTTATTGGATCATCTCTGTTGTGCACTTTTTTCCTGTTTAATTTCTGGTACACTCTCTTCTGCCTTTCACCTTACAGCTTCTGTGGTTGGATGTTTAGCTTGTTTGTTTATGCTCCTCTTCCTACTTAATATGAATATTTAGGTCGTAGAACCTTCCTTTAAGATGTTGTTCTGGTGGATTCCAGTATTCTGCAGTTTAGAGTGCTTTTGCTCCCTCAAGTCACCACCTGCTGGTCTCTCTTTGGTCATTTCTCCAGAATGCTGTGCAGTTACTTCATGTGTTGCATTCTGATCCTGGCATCTTTCACTTTGTAGAATGCCTCAGAGATCCAGCCATGCTGCTGTGTGCACCCCTCTTCCTTTAAAGAAAACTGTTGAGTAGTATTCCATTGTATGAGTGTACTCACTTCTCTGTCAGCTCTGTCATAGAAGGACATGTGAGCTGTTCCCGGTTTTGGGCACTTGTGAATAAAGATGCTGTAAGCATCACGTGCAGGCTCTCATGTGAATGTGGCTCCTCATTTCACATGGGTGTTTCATTCGGTAGAAGGATGGGGGTGGCCAGTTGAGCGGGAAGTGTGTGTGTGGCTTCCTAGGAATGGCCAAGTGGCCTTCCTCTGTGCCTGTGTGTTTCCTTTGCTCCCAGCAGGGCGACAGGTGCTGTGGCTCCCGTCCCTACCTTCTGGCATGCTTGATCAGTGTGGAGTATGTGTGGTTTGTGTGTATTTTTCTCAGAGTGTCTCCCTTCAGCTTTCCCCGGAACTTCCCCAATAATGAATGTCATTGAGCCTCTTTTCACATGTTTGTGTGCCATCTTATTCTTTGAGGAAGTGCCTTCAAATATTTTAGACAAATGGGCTGTTTGTATGTTAATGTTTCAGTGTATATTCTTGGTACACATCTTTTGTCAGGCCTGTAATTTGCAAATCTATTCTCCCAGGTGTAAATTGTCTGTTTTGGTCTGAACAGTGTCTTTTCAACAACAGAATATTTTAATTTTAATAATGTACAGTCTATCATTTTTCTCTTTTATGGGTTGTGCTTTTAGGTTTGTTCTGAGAACTCTGCCTGCCCCAAGGCCACCATGACTGCATCCTGTGATGTCTTCAAAAAATTTTATAGTTTTAAATTTTACATTTATGTCTCTTAACCATTTTTTTATTATTTTTGATTTTTTTAAAGATGTGAGATGTGTGAGACTTTTTTATTGCATATCAAACTTTTTTATCTTTAAAAATATTTTCCACACATCAGTGTATCTCAAAGTACTCTCACATTTATTGTATTCGAAATGTATGTTTGTAGTGCAAATGTAATTACAGTGTCTAGCCGGTCAGTCTTGCGAAGAGAAAATTTATGAATTCTTCATGGGTTCTTTCATGTTGCAAGGAGTTTTCATGGAGAGTACTTATTCAATTTTTATTTTGTTTATTGCTCAGCTAATTTGTGCATTAAATAATTCATTTTTATTTTGCATCACATAGGCTGTCTTTGCTTGCATGTTTGGAGATTTTGCGCCTGGTTAATTAGCGCCGGGCAAGGTTTACCAGGACGTCTGTGAACACTGAAATACCAATCTGAGATGTATCTGGGCACTTACAAACATTTCATTTGTTTGTTCTTCCTTCTCCTAAGCTGAACCTACTGATGAACACAGACAAAATACTGCTGTAATTATAAAACTGGTGAAAGCCCTTGTATTTTAAGTTACTATAAAACATTATACTTTCAGTTAAACTTTTTAAGAAAATTCTGCTTCCTCTTAAGTATTCTAGGTTTGTAACTTGTTATAATCTTGGAACGTATGCCCCTACAACTGTTACAAAGGTCACAGTCTTTCCAGACCCTATAGGGAGGCATCTTGTCTCCCATGAGCCTGGATGATGGGTACTGGGACAGTGGTTTTGGGTACGTGGGACTACTTCCATTGATCAGAACAGTTCAGGTACAACCATTGTTATCCAGCTGAGAGAGTCCCTTTTATAAAATCTAGTGATTCTCTTTTGTGTCTATGGACCCTAAGGCCCCTATTTTTCATGTGGTTTTAGGTTTGTTGAAGACTTGATTCTATTCCAAGAATATGGGGTGTGTGTGTGTGTGTGTGTGTGTGTGTGTTATTTATTTATTTATTTATTTATTTATTTATTTATTTATTTATTTATTTATTTTAAGGTTTGGAACCCTGTATTTCTTATGACCTATTGACCTGGTCTGTTAAGTTTACTAAAAATGTATGTTCCTTTAAAAACTTCCATTACAGGGTGCCTGGTTGACTCAGTTAAGCATCTGTTGGTTTTAGCTCAGGTCATGATCTCAGGGTCATGAGATCAAGCCTCGATCTGGACTCTGGGCTTAGCTGGTACTCTGCTTGAGATTCTCTCTCTCCCTCTCTGCCCCTGTGCACGTTTGCTCTCTCGCTTTCTCTAAAATGAATGAATGAATGAATCTATCTATCTATCTATCTATCTCTCTATCTATCTATCGTCTATCTATCTATCATCTATCTTTAAAAAACCCTTGCATTATAAGGAGGAGGACTATTTGGAGGTTTCATCTCCTAGGATACAGGGACTGGGTCTGTGTGCTTAGCTCCTAGGAGATTTGGCTAATTTTTCCTTTTGGAATAAATCTTTTGTGACAACTGGTCCCCATTAAATCATCAGACTCTGGTGAATTGTATGTGATCCCCTCCTGGCTGATCCTTTCTGTTCTTATGCCATCCCTGCTTTTGCAGCATCTGTTTGTCTTAAACTTTGATTCTTTTCCTGCTCTCAAAGGTAGAATGGGGAATGAAGAATGTGATGTACTTTAGGAACAGACTAATGCTGACCAGAAGAAACAAAGTGTCATCACACACCTATTTGTTTCTTTGTAGAAAACCAACAAGCGGATAGTTACATTTATCTTGATATTCAGATGTATTCTTAAAACACTACATTCTTCACCCCTGGGTTTTATGATCAAGACAAGCTTTTATACAGACTTACCCTGTTCTTCAAATGTACATCGTCATCATTATTAACCTTTGCTCTCCTGAGGGCTGCACCTGCCACTGAAACTCCTTGCCCCTTCATGTTGGCTCTTAGTCATTTTAGTTCAGTGCCTGGCGTCTTTGAGGTGACTCCTGCATTTTGGGAACAGCAGGATGTTTTCTGTGTGTTCTGATGTTTTCTTGTCTCTGGACTTGGGATCTCTGTCCTCCAGGGACAGAGAATAAAATCTGAGTGCCAGAGGGCAGGGTGGCAGGTTGATGTCCTGCTGATGGGATGGTCCAGTTAGGGGTGCGGAGAGTGGGAAATGGTCGGGATGCCCATTTCTCACTAACCTTCCATGTCTTCTCCCTAACTTCTGGTGTGGGGTTTGCTCTACTGTAAACCCTTTGTGTTTAGCAGAACAGTGGTCCTGCCAGTGAGGAAATTCCCAGTGAACAGGAGTGATTTTGCAGCAGGAATGTGGGGCAATCACTCATGTCTGTCACTCTCTCAAGGGGCTTGCTATCATCTGTCAGTTTGATATTCCTGGTATCAAACTGTCTTATTTCTCCAATCTGGGTTGGTTTCATGGAAGGAGGTGTGATCAAGAATTTGGGTCAGCCATTTCTTTAAATTTTTCATCTATTGCTAGTAGAAGTTCAAGGTTGCTACTCTCATCCTGAAAGAATCATTTCCCCTTATTCAATTTTCTTCTAAGTTACATTGTTTTTTAGAAAAAACCACATTGAACTTTTTACCATTTTTTTACTGTCTCACAGAAAACTGAAGATAAGTATTTAAGACTATTTTAGGATAGATATTTGAACATTTTGGCATTAGCATATGTATGTATTGATTGGGTGTGTGCGTTTGTTGTTTTATAACCCAGGTAAATGTTGGCATTTTTATTGAACATAAGTAATGAAGTGAGACTCCAACAGAAGCCAACATGTACGTCGTTGGGCTTTATCTATTTTGAAAATTATTTTACAACAGCATGAACTTAATTGTGCAATTGTCTGGCCACCATTAGAATAATTCTGAAATAACTCCAGTCAGTGCTGGCGGATGGTAGGATTTAGGGATGAACAAAGCCTGTCTTGGGTAATACTAAAATGAGAGTTCAAAATTAATATTTTTCTCTTCAAAGAATTTGGATAAGTCAACAAAAATTTGTTAACAATTTTTTCTTGCACATCTTTTACTGTCTTTTCATCCTTGAAATACCCAAGATTTATACCATCAAAACAA
The DNA here is from genome assembly GCA_004023965.1 of Spilogale gracilis. NCBI lineage: Eukaryota > Metazoa > Chordata > Mammalia > Carnivora > Mephitidae > Spilogale > Spilogale gracilis. The sequence continues at coordinate 11,839 of PITA01025038.1, forward strand.
TTTTTGTGAAGAGAGCATTTACAAAGTCACGTTATTAAATTTGAGGAGGTAAGAGCAGATGATGAAAGATACACTTTTTAGATTCCAGAAGGAGTTTCTCTATCAAAACAGCATTTTAAAAAAAATATCGATTTCTTTATATCTCTGTGCAGCAGATGTTTGCATTTGATGGAAGCCTAATGAAAGAGCTTTTAAATTCTCCTGTGTTTGAGCCCAAAAGGTTTTTGTTTTTCTTCAGGTATAAGTTTATAACTTTATCCCACACTTGGTTCTCAGGACACATTTCTGGGACTTACTATGTTTTACTAACCTTTCTCCTTGCCTTAATAAAAAGAAAAAATCGATAAGGTGGAAATTATCACACTGCAGTGACTTCCCATTGCAGGCAAGTGTAAATGCATATATTAAAACTAATCTTGGTGGCCCAGCCACGGTTTTACTTTCAAAGCTGGAGGGAGTCAATCACTGCCAGTATTCCAGTAACCTTTCTTCTTCCAGTGATCTTTCTTCTGCTCCTTTAAGTGATTAGTTGACTTGCATGCATTTATTTATTGTATTTTGCTGCAGCCCAGGACAATTGGTGCTGCCTTGGTGATGAAGAATCTTCCTGCTTAGGGTGGGTTCATGATTGCTTTTAGGAAATTGAGTTAGCAGCCCTCCCTTTGTAAAGATCGTATGTCTGAACACATAACTATTGTCCTGCATCATTTTGCATGTTTGCTTTAGTGTCTTTAGTAAATTTGTAAATACTTAGAAAGTTCTTTTCAGAGCACATAAGGTTTGTTTATAACTCACTAGCTACCATCTTATTTTTGTTAATAGTGATGCTCAGAGGAGCAGCTTGTTTTGCCAAATGTCGTCCGTCGGTAGAAATCGTCAGGATACGTGGTAGGATAGGCAGTAATTTGTCAAAGGGATGTATGTTCCTAACTTTTAAGTAAATTTTGAGGGCCTTGGTTATGTATATATATATATTATTTATTTTTATTTTTTGAAAGATTTATTTATTTGTCAACACACAAGCAGAGGGAGCAGCAGAGGGAGAAGCAGGCTCCCCCCCGCTGAGCAGGAAGCCTGATGCAGGACTCGATCCCAGGACCCATAGATCATGACCAGAGCCCAAGGCAGATGCTTAATGACTGAGCCACCCAGGTGTCCCTGTGTATAGATTTTTATGAAATACTGTTTTGTTGAGTGAGAACCACTAGTTTATTGAGCGCTGTGACTGATACTTTGTTAGCTTCAATATAGAGAACCTTTCTAAAAATATGGACCTCTAACTTCATCCTTCCATGGCACAGGCTATCATCAGGGTTTTGCAAAGCACGCATGTTAGTGAAATCTTATCCTGACATCCTGTGTATTTGATCAATATGCATGTCACCCAGGTAATTAAGCTCATCTTCTAAAACATGGGGTGAGGCATGATGGGTCACTGAGACTGTTGTCACCTTGTCAAGGACATCCTCTGGGGAGAACCGTATGTTGCCTGCCATGCACACTCCATCTCAGTTAATCCTTCTGTTCGCAGATAAGGAATCTGAGAAGGTCTAGCGTCATCACTCTGGTCCCAGGCTTGTGCCAGTTTCTGCCCCGGTTTGATCCTGTCTCTGCTGCTTGCTTCTTCTGGCCCACCCCTTTACATGCCATTCCCTGGATGGTCCCTGTGATTTCATGGGGACCTTGGCTGATCCACATGATACCATGGTCATGTTAATGAAAAATGTGAAGGTAGATGAGACACAAAACCACATGTTTTTGGCCCTTGAAACATTTCCAGGAACATGAAAACATTGTGCTTTAGAGCAGGAGCTCTTAATTGGGAGACACAGACCCATCCGAGGTTGGCAGATAACTCATGTGGCCCCATGGATGCGAAGAGGAGAAACACCGTTCTTGTTCCAGTAGCTTCTGGTGGGAGCTTACATTTCCAATACTCATCAGTGGAGGCAGCTGTAGCACATGTAGGAGCTCTGTGACCTCTCACTGGAAGTGGCAGAAGGCAGCTCACATTGGGTCGGGATGGGTGCATTAGCTGTGAAGGAGCAAGTTTGTGCATATGTTGAAATTCGTGTCAGTGTCATACCTACTGTGGGATCATCTGATGTGCTAATGAGCCTTCTGTATTGTTAGAACATCACGGTTAGACGTATTTGACTATTTCAGGGTAACCGTTTGGTCATGTGCATTTGCAAACATTCTTCTGAAAGGGTCTGCGGGCTTTGCAGGACTACTCAGCCCTGCACCCTGTTGCAGGAGAATGTTGTCTTTCCTCATCCATCTATCTAAATATTTGGACATGCTACCAGGAGGATTGCAAATGTTTGTGTGTTAGGCGTGGCTATGGATGGGTGGGCATATGGACTCCCCCATTCACTTAATGAAGTGTTTTGAACACATGCTGCTTGTCACACTGGCAGACCTCCCAGGCTGTGCCAGGAGCTGCAGTTTGTGACTGCCCAGCAGGGGCTCAGTGTTTGCTGGTGACCCTCTGTGCACACCCTAAGGTGTCTTTACTGCTGTCCCTCTGTAGTGACCAAGGACACAGTCTTAGGAAGCTTCCCTCACTTTCTTTAGGCCACGCTATGCATGTGTGGGGAGCTGCGATCCGGGGCAGGTGGGCCTGGCTCCAAGCATGAGTTCCTCCTTGCTGTGCCGAGCTGTATGTGATGCCTGAACATGTGTGCCTTGACCCACATTTCTGCTTCAAACCATGGTGTTCTGTGTGGGCTGAGAGTGGTGCTTGCCCCTGCTGGCCTGTGCTAGAGCAGGTACGATTATTGCCAGTCTCAACACTCTATGGTTTCAGGGTCTGTGTAGGTGGGATGGTGGAACTACCTTTCTCTCCTACCCTGTTCTGTCTGACTGAACATGTTCCTCTCTGTTCCTTGTCCCTGGGTCTCAGAGTTTAAACAGGACATACAGTTGATGGGACTCGGAGCTTCTCATCGGCTTCCCTTGCCTCTGTCTTGCATGTAATGAAGTCACCATGACCTCCTGCTGGAAATCTTGGATGACTTTTCTCACTTAGTCGTTAGCTTTCTCACAAGAAGATAAGACTAATGGCAAATCCAATCAAACTATCACACTTTCCTCTGTCTTCTGTCTGTTTATTGGCTGTAAATTTTAGCAAATTATCAGCTTCATTCTACTTAAGATTCTGTTGGGTCATTTTCATCTTTCTCCTGCCAGCTTAATTGATTGTCTGCCTACAGTGAATAAGCAAATCAAAATCCTTCTGCTTCTTAAGCTTTAATATAAATTGCTGACAGAATTATGTTCTTAGCAAACAGGGTTTGTACTGATTACATTACCTGTTGTCATGTAAGCATCTTTGCCACTTGGACAGTTTTGTTAAGGAGAAAGTACCCACCAGAACCCGGCGTGGCTTTGTGCTTGCCCTGAGCCTTTCCTGGGGAAACCCGAGAGCTGCGAGTTGATGGGGAGTGACACCACTTCCTTCAGGTGCATCTCCTGTGGCTTTACAAAAGGCTTCATTTCACCGATGCTGTTTGCATTCATGAATTCACTGAGCAATTCGAGGATTTCTGCTGCAGACATTGGTGAACCTTGTCACATGTTTGCTGTGTATGGCCTTGGTGCTGGATGCCAGATCACCAGAGGTAGATGAGATGTGGTGTAAAAATCTGGGGGAGATGGCATAGGGATGACCCCTGAAACATTATAGGTAAGTGCTATCAAGAGGAAGTTCAGTGCTTAGAGCCTTCAGGACAGCAGAGTGGAAAGCTGGAGTGGGACGCTTCATCCGACTGTATGGGGTCCCCAGGACCATCCCCTGGTTCAGTGATTTGCGGGAGGACTTGGTGGATAGTCGTACTCACAGCTAGGATATAGTACAGCAGAAGGATGTTCTCCCATGTTCTAAAACACCTGATATGCTGTCTCATGGTCCGCTGCCTTGTCCTCCATCCCTGAGCACAGACACTTGTGTTGGGTGACAGTGACAGGCCCGTTCTGGCCTCGGGGTTTGACACTTTCTTATCACTCTGTGTAGTGCTTTTCTTCATGTATGTTGGTTTGTTGGGGCTGCTCTAACAACGTGCCTCACAGTTAGTGGTTTAAACAATCAAAATGTGTTGTCTCTGGCTCTTGGAGGCTGAAAGTCCAAGGTCAAGGTGCCATCAGGGCTGGTCCCTTTAAGAACTAGGAGGGAGGATCTCCTTTGCTTGTAGGCAGCTGTCTTCTGTGTCTCTTCGCTTCTTGTTCCCTCTCTGCATGTCTGTCTCCATGTTCAAATGTCCCTCCCTCTTTTTTTAAAGACTCCAGTCATACTGTGTTGCTCTCTCTCCGCAACACTGGTGCAGGGGAGGAATAACTGGACCAGCCTGTTATCCTCCAGGGGCTGAGCGAGATGGTAAGTGTCGAGGGCCGGCCACCGCCCTGAAACTGGGAAAGAAACCACACCAAGCCAGGAGCTGAGTCAGCCGTGAAGGCGCAGCAATCTCAGCTTTATTGTATCAGAGACACAGTTATATAGAGAGGAAAGGAGGGAGTAAAAGAAGTAGCAGGGGCCAATAGGAGCTCATTAGTGGCTATCACTAAGGCCTTAGGCAGATTTAGGGCCGGACTGCTGGGTGGGGCTAAGTTCGCCAGTCAGCCCATGGGCTAAGAGCCGAGGGCAGGAAGATTCAGCTAGGTCATGGATGTGGAAGTATTCCAGAGAAGCCCAAGAGGCCACCCCAGCCGACTTCCACTAATGGCCGCAAACTAGCGGGCGCCAGGAGGTCCCAACAATACTGGATTTAAGTTCACCCTCATTTTAACTTGACTATCTCTGTAGAGACCCTATGTCCAAATAATACCACATTCTGAAGTATTAGAGGTTAAGACTGTACTATACTTTGGTGGTGAGGGGCATGTCACCCATAATATCTTGTTATGAGCATTTTCTCTACAATGCCTCTGTTCTCCATCAACTTGGGTGGTCCGCTAGCAAGGTGTGTGGGGCAGAACTATGTGCCTAACATTTAACATGGGCGAAAATCTAGTATGAACTCCAGAAATGTTTGTTGAATGAATAAATCAACAAAAAGGAGTGACCAGAGAAGTGTAAGGAGAACCAGGAAGTTGACATATTGAGGAAGATAGGAGATAAGTTTCAAGAACGTAGGGATGCAATTAATGGGTCATATTATAGACATATCAAGAGAAAGAAAATGAAAAGTGTGTCACATTGGGCGATTTAAGGTTCCAGGTAGGTTTCTGGTGCCCAAGGGGAAAGTCAGATTTCATTTGAAGGGGGATGGAATGGCAATGGAAGAAGGACTTAAATTACTAATTTCTGAGCCATATGGAACAAGTTGAAGGTTTATCTCACATATGGGAGACTGGTTCAGCATTTGGAAATTGGTTGGTGGAATACATCAGCTCAATACATCAAAGAGGAAAAGTCACGATCACATCAGTAATTGTAGAAAAAGCATTTCACAAAATCTAACATCTAGTTGTGATAAAAACTCTGAATACACTGGGAATACAGGAGCTTCCTCACAAGATAAAGAAAATCTACAAAAACCCCACAACTGACATCATAAGTAGTAGTGACAAAGTAGAGTCTTTTCCTCTAAGATCAAGAGCAAGGGAAGGACGTCGCCTCTCTCCACTCCTTCTCACCTGTGTAGTAAAATTCTTGGATAATGCAATGAAACAAGAAAAGGGGAAAAGAGGTATACAGATTGGGAAAGATGGGAGCAAAACTGTTTTTGACACGGCATGATTGTTGATGTAGAAAATCAAAAAGAATTCACAAAAAACCCTTTCAGAACTAAAAAGTGATTATAGCAAGTTTGTAGGACACAAGGATAATATAAAAAAGTCAACTGCTTTCTTATATACCACAATGAACAATTGGAATTTGACATTAAAAAAATTTTATTTTGCACCAAAAAATGAAATGCTTCCCTAAAAATCTAATGAAATGTGTGTCAGATCTATATGGAGATAACTACAGAACCCTTGTAAAATAGCGAAAGAATAAAATAAAGGACTAATGTTGCATCATGTTCATTGATAGGAAGACCCAGTGTTGGTATGATGGCAGTTTTCCACAGCTTAATCTGTTGATTCATTGAAACCTCAGTTAAAATACCAGCAAGGTACTTTGTGAATAGCAACAACTGATTCTGAGGTTCATGTGCGAAAGCATAAGACCCAGAAGAGCCAGTGCAATAGTGAAGGAGAAGAACAAAGTCAGAGGACTGGTTCTGCCAGACTTTGAAACTTATTAAAGATAAACTAACAGTTATCGAGAGAGTGTGGTCTTGGTGAAAGTATAGGCAAATGGATCAGTGGAACAGAATGGAGAGCCCAGAAAAGACCCAGATAAACATACTCAGCTGACTGTGAAAAGTGGCAAGAGTGATACAATGGAGCAAACATGGTCTTTTCAGCAAATGATGCTGGGACAGTTGGACATCTACATGCAGAAAAATAAATTTAGACACATGCTTATATCCTTTACAAAAATCATCTCCAAATGGACCACAAACCTAAATGTAAAATGCAAAACTACAAAACACCTAGGAGCTAACAGAAAATCCAAATGACTTTTGTTATGTTGATGATTATTTAGACACAACACCAAAGGCATGTGATCCGTGAAAGAAGTCATTGATAGACTGGACTTCATTAAAATAAAAAAACCTTTTACTGTGTGACAGATAGTATCAAGTGAATGAAAAGACTGTCCACAGACTGGGAGATAATATTTGCCAAAGACACAGCTGATAAGAATTACTATTTAAAATATAAAAAAAAATTCTTAAAATTCAATAATTAACTCAATTTAAAAATGGGCAAAAGAGGGGTGGGTGCCTGAGTGGCTCAGTCAGTTAGGCATCTGACTCTTGATTTTGGCTTAGGTCATGTTCTCAGGGTCATGAGATTGACCCTCGGGTTGGGCTCCATGCTGGGTGTAGAGCCTGCTTGAGATTCTCTCTCTCTGGCTCTCCTCCCACTTGAGCCTTCTGGCTCTTTCAAAAACATTGGCTAAAGATTTGAATGGATATTTCATCAAAGAAGAAATATACTGCTAAAATTTGAATAAACATCTGTATACAGATGGTAAATAAGCATATGAAAAGCAGTTCAACATCATGTATCATCAGGGAAATGCAAGTTAAAACCATGAGATGTTACCATATGCCAGTGAGAATGGTCACCACCCAGATCACGGGCTGCACCATGTGTCAGAGAGGATGTGGAGACCCGGGACTCTCCCTTGCTGCTGGCAGGAATGCAGCCTGGAGCAGCCACTTCGGAAAGTGACAGCGTCTTGAAGAACTGAACATACTCTACCATTTGACTCCACTACCACACTCTTACAGTATTTACCTGCAGGAGTTGAAAGCATTTGTCCACAGAAGAATTTGCACACAGATTTTTATAGCAGTTTTATTCATAATTCCAAACTTGGAAGCAACTGAGATGTCCTTCAGTAGGTGGATGGATAAATAAACTTTGGTCTGTCTAGACAATGGAATGTTAGTCAGCACTAAATAGAAAGGAGCCCTCAAGCCTTGGAAAGACATGGCAGAACCTTAGTGCATATTATTAAGTCAAAGAAGTCTGTCTGAAAAGGCCACATCCTGTATGATTGCAACCATGTGGCCTTCTGGAGAAGGCAGGCAGAACTACACAGACAGTAAATAGATTAGTGGTTGCCAGTGTTGCAGGAGGGAGGGATGAAAGGGGCTACACAGGATTTTTAGGACAGTGAAACTTCTCTGTACGATATTGTATAATACTGTCTCTCTTACTCTGTGTGATACTATAATGTCATTATTCATTCGTCCAAACCCATAAAATGTACAACAGCAGGAGTGACCCTGATATAAACTGCAGACTTGAGTCAGGGCTAATGTATTAATGTGTAACAGATGTTCATCAAAGGGGAACAAAAAGTGGGGTGAGGAAGTGTTCTATGTGAACTCTCTACTTTCTCCTGAATTTTTTATAACCCTAAAACTGCTCCAAACATAATCTCTCTTAAAAAGATTTGGACACTTTTTAAAGTTTTTAAAAATTCTACCTTTAAAAGAAGAGCTGGTTAGTGGCAGAACTTCAGGTTTGAACCAAGGGTGTGTGACCTCAGGGCTCAGCACACATGCACAGCACAGAAGTCCTTTAGGCATGACCACACATGTGAGCGTTCTGACCTGTCCCCAGGTTACTTCCTGCATGAATCTGGTGTTGAGGGTCTTGGCATCAGGGCATCTGACTGCCCCTGGTGACAACGACATTGACAAGTCTAAGGTGGTTGCAGGACCCCAGGCTTGTGCTGTGTGTGTTCCCGCCTGTGATTTTATCGAGGGTCCTGGATGTTCAGCAGTAGGGATGACAAAGTTCCTTTCCAGTGCCGACTAGAGATGGGTGCCAGGGCAGAAATGGTGCCCACACTGCTGAGATGAAGGACCTGGTTAAGTCACATGCACAGACATGGGGAAGGTAGGGCTTCAGGGACACTTCTCAGAGTATTTCTTATTTTTAAAAATGTTTTCAAAGATTTATGAGAGAGAGAAAGAGAGAGCATGTGCACAAGCAGGGGAGAAGCAGAGAAGGAAAGAATCTCAAGCAGACTCCCCGTTGAGTGTGGAACCTGATGTGGGGCTCCAATTCATGACCCTGAGATCATGACTCAAGAGGTAGACACTTAACTGACTGAGTCACCCAGATGCCCCTCAGAATGTTTCTAATATTGAGGTTTTGCCTTTTTTTTTTGCCGTTTTTTTAGCATTAATGTGATAAAAGCAAAGTTATTGTAGCCAAGATGATTTTTTCCATATTTTTAAATTAGTTTTTGTTTTAGATTGTTTTTTTCCCCAATTAAAGAAGGAAATCAGTAAGGGTAAATATTTCTTGATTTTTTTTCCCCTTTGATGCAGTTTCTATAATGGCTTGTAGGAGATTTCCAGTGTTCTTGAAGTAGCCCTCACCACAACATTTCAAGTGTGACTTTTGTTAGGTAAATTTTCAAATCCTCAGTTTAGAAATTAGAACAGGACTCTTGGATGATTTCCCAGGTTTTGCAGAAAAATCACTTTAATTACCAACAATTCATTGCTGCTGTGAACTCCAGTAATACCATCAAACGGCAAGTTCCCTTGACTGATTTGCTGTGGTTTAGCAATAATGACAGTCCTGAACTTCAGAGACATCTCCAGGATTCTCCATCTTTTTATCACCTTGGCTTTTCCATCTCAATGGAATAAGTATTACTAGTCATGGAGTAAATAGCTTTGTAAGGCTTGTAGTGAACCTGTAAGGATCTGGATTTCTCACTGAACCTTTTGCAGAGTGCTTGCTCAGTGATTTAGCTAAGGTAAATGTGCATTCTTCCTTCTTTAATCAACCCATGACTCATCACCCAGTGTTTAAGTCATTTCTTCTTTTATTTTTTTTGCAAAAATGTAAACATAATGAATGTTCATTCACTCATTTATTCCACAAATATTTCTTTGTCTCACATATGTCCTAGGCATGCTTCCTGGTGATGATGACCCAACAGGGAAATCCTTGTTTAAAGTCTAGTTGTTGAGACAAAGAATAAGTAAACAAATAATGAAACAATATTATACAAATGGCAATTTCTGTCAAGATAGGATAACATAGGAGGAGGGGTAAAGAGAGTGATGACGGTGTCATAGATAGCAATGCCTCTTTCACTGAGCAGAGGTGACGTGACATTGAGCAGACTTGGGTGAGTGCCTGCAGATCTTTATGGTGGATGAATATTCCAGACAGAGGTAGCCACAGGTGCAAGGGCCCTGAGGTGGTATCATGTGATGTGGCCAGAGAATAGCTGTAGCAAAAAGAATGAGGGGAGAGGTGGCCTGGGCCAAATAGCTCAGGGCTTTCTAGGACACAGGAAAAATTGGCTCACTTTGGTCGGGAGCATGGTCTGATTCACATTTGGCAGCATCCTTCTGCCGTTTTCTGCAGAGTAGAGACTGTAGCAGAGTGAACCCGGGGTCCAGACAGCAGTCTTCTGCCAGTCCAGAGAAAAGGTGGTGGTGGACAGCCAGTATGGGTGGAGGAGGTGGGAAACAGGGTCCCTTTCCGGGTTCACTTGACAGTAGAGCGAGCAGAATTGCATGAAGAATTAATTAGATGTGAGTGTGACGGAAAGCAGGAAATCATGGGTTTTGGCCTGGCAGCTGGCTCAGTGATGATTGTTTGCTGTGTCATCTGCTCTTTTCTCTCCCAGTGGCCCCCCTATCAGAGCCTGGCTTCCCCGGGAACAACTCCGCCATCCCTGACTGCTTCACAGGTATATCTCTTCTGCCAGGAGTGATTGCTCTCTTTTGGACCTGACAAATCTCCTCTCTTTTATGAGGTTCAACTCAAAGCTCGCCTGTACATGTATGCCACAATTCTTACCCCATCTCTGAGCCACGACAGCCAGTGCACCTGGCTATGGGCACACCTGAGTTCCTGGAGGACCAGGTGCCTAGGCCTAGCAGACAGCAGATGTCTAGCTGTTGACCAAATGAGGGAATTGCTGGGTGAGAAGCTCTTCATTAGCTGCAGGGTCAAAGGGTTGGTGTTCTGACATAGGTTTTATCGAAGTACAATGCTTTTATAAAGCATTCATCTACTTATGTGCTTTAATTCTTAAACTGTTAATAGACACTTTCCTTCATTTTATTATAAACTGTTTCAAGGGCACACCTGTGAAGAGAGAAAGTGTAATACTTGCTGCTGTACTACTACTTATATTTATTAAATCTTAATGCCACACCAAATATGTTTCATACTTTACTTTTTCTAAGAGCTAAGGATGTGGTTCTCTGGGGATGCATTTTACTTCCTTCAGTCCCAGTACTGTATTCCCACCCTGGAAGTAGTCTCTGTCATGCATCTGGTTTGTATATTCCCCAGCATGTTTTCACTGTAGGTGACATCTTTATGCATCCACAAATAGTATGCAGAGCTGTTCTGCAGGTATTTGCAGGGGGAAAATCTATTTGTAGGGCTGTGTTTAGCCCTAAATGTTAAACTGCTGCATGGTTATTGCATTCTTGAGAATGACTCGGTTTATCCTTCCCCAGCATGATTGAGCGTATGTAGATTGTTTCCAGAGGTTTCAGTATTGCAGAGCTGAGCTGCAGTGCATAACTCCCATGTCCCCTTGGACACTGTCCATCTTAGGCAATGGTTCTCAAAGTGGGGTCCCAGGTCCAGCACCATCAGCATCACCTGAAAACTTAATAGAATTGAAAATTATTGAGCCCTGCCCCACACCTTCTAAATCAAAAACTTTACTTTTGAGGCCTAGATATTTGGGTTTTAACAAGCACCCCAAGTGATTCTGATCCAAGCTAAAGTCTAAGAACTTGCTCTAGAATATATCTTGGAGTAGAAAAAATCTCTCAGTTTTATAAGGTAAGAAGATTATAAGAAAATCTTCAGTTTAATTTTAGTTTCAGTTTGATGTGAAATGTGGTATTCCCTCATTGTCATTATAGGAGAATTCCTTTTGTTTTGTGTTCTTATTCAACAATTGCTGTTTTAAGACTTTAATATTTTGGCATCTTGAGTCTGTGGAATAGTCTCTCATTGTATTTTACTGTTTATTTCTAAATTCTTTATTACTAATGAGCTTGCACATATTTTTTCCGAGGTTTATTGGCTCTCATATTTCCTTTTATGTTAATTGCCTCTTCTTACCCTTGGCTCATTTTTCTATTGGTTTGTCTTTTTATTATTAATTTATAGATGTTTTTTATTATTTGAAATACTAATCCTTGCCATCTATAACTTCTTTTGTAACCTATTTTAGTGTCTGTTGTCATCTGTTTAAAAATGTTAATTTCAGTTAAAATTTAAAGCCTACTTCTTTCTGTTTTGTGGTTTTTGTTTTGTAATTTAGCTTTAGAATGATTTCTGTAACTTGATATGATAAAAGATGCCAGTTTTTTTCTTCTAGAGGTTTTGAAGTTCGCATCTCACACTGTTACATACTTAATTTACCCAGAACTGGGTTTTTGGGTATGGGATGATAGATAAAATTTTATTCTTTAAAATGAGTAATCTGTTTTTCTGGATAAATAAATTTCTCATTGGTCTGAAATATATTACCGTTATATGTCAGTTTTTCACACAGGAATGGGTCTCTTCCAAGGCTTTCTCTTTTGTTTCCTTGTCTATTTATTAAAACTATGGTTATGATTCACATTCTTTTATTTTTTTTTAAGATTTTATTTATTTATTTGACAGAGAGAAACACAGCGAGAGAGGGAACACAAGCAAGGGGAGCGAGAGAGGGAGAAGCAGGCTTCCTGCCGAGCAGGGAGCCCGATGTGGGGCTCGATCCCGGGTCTCCAGGATCATGACCTGAGCCGAAAGCAGTCGCTTAACCAACTGAGCCACCCAGGTGCCCCCACGATTCACATTCTTAGTTATTACAAAACAAAACAAAAATACTTGGTAGAGCAAATCTCCCCATTGTTATTTCAGAAATTATTTTAATTATTCTAAGCCATTTACTGTCCACATGAAAACTGCTTATTATGTTTTCCAAAACATTGAGATTTTGATTCAAATCATTTTGCATTTATAGGTTAATTAATGGCAAAATGGTAGCTTTATAATATTTACAAATATAGTATATATGTCCATATATTCAGGATTTCTTTTATGTTCTAAGTAGTATTTATTATTTTTCCCACTTCACTTTTGGGCATCTTTGGTTAGATTTATACATAGGAAAACATTTTATAGTTTTAGATCCTAAAGGGGATTTTAAAAAATCTCTTGCCTATTCCAGTTTGTTCCTCCTCTGTGTTATGAACACTTGCAGAGTTTTTATTATTATTTAAAAAAATTTTTTTTTCTTTTCTTTTTTTTTTTATTGTTACTAAAGTTCTTTTTCCCCAGTGTTTCAAGATTCATTCCTCATTCCCCACACCCAGTGCTCCACGCTTTAGGTGTCCCCAGTATCCACCACCAGGCTCTCCCATCCCTCCACCCCCCTCCCTCAAAGTCCCTCAGTTTGTTTCTGTGTCCAAAGTCTCTGTTGTTTCGTTTCCCTCCCTAGATTACCCTAGTTCCCATTTGCTTTCCTTCTCCCACTGCCCTCCAGTTTACCCCTCATGCACCGCAAGTAAGTGAAACCATGCAATACTTGACTTTCTCTTCTTGGCTTATTTCACTCAGCATAATCTCTTCCAGTCCAGTCCATGTTGCTACAAAAGTTGGATATTCATCCTTTCTGACGGAGGCATAGTATTCCATTGTATATATGTACCACATCTTCTTTATCCATTCATCTGTT
>PITA01025039.1:0-25132 GCA_004023965.1 Spilogale gracilis
AAAAAAAAAAAAAAACAAAAAAAACAAAAAAAACACATCTTCAAAGGCAAGGGAAACAAAAGCAAAAAAACGAACTTTTGGGACTTCATCAAGATAAAAGGCTTCTCACAGCAAAGGAAACAGTCAACAAAACAAAGAGACAATCCATAGGAATGGGAGAAGATACTTGCCAGTGACATAACAGATAAAGGGCTGGTATCCAAGATCTATAAAATCTTCTCAAACTCGACACCCAAAAAGCAAATCAAGTCAAAAAATGGGCAGAAAACATGAACAGACACTTTTCCAAAGAAAATATACAAATGGCTAACAGACACATTAAAAAAAATGTTCAACATTATTAGCCATCAGGGAAATCAAATCAAAACCACATCGAGATAACACCTTACACCATTTAGAATGGCAAAAATTGACAACACAAGAAACAACAATTGTTGAAGAGGTTTTGGAGAAAGGGGAGCCCTCTTACACTGTTGGTAGAAATGAACTTGGTGCAGCCACTTTGGAAAACAGTGTGGATGTTCCCCAAAAAGTTAAAAACAGAGCTTCCCTATGACCCAGAAATTGCACTACTGAGTAGTTACCCCAAAGATACAGATGTGGTGAAAAGAAGGGCCATATGCACCCCAATGTTCATAGTAGCAATGTCCACAATGCCAAACTGTGGAAGGAGCCAAGATGCCCTTCAACAGATGAATGGATAAAGAAGATGTGGTCCATATATACAATGGAACATTACTCAGTCATCAGAAAGGATGAATACCCAACATGGGTGGAACTGGAGGAGATTATTCTCAGTGAAATAAGTCAAACAGGGCACCTGGGTGGCTCAGTGGGTTAAAGCCTCTGCCTTCATCTCAGGTCATGTCTCAGGGTCCTGGAATCGAGGCCTGCATAGGGCTCTTTGCTCAGTGGGCAGCCTGCCTCCTCCTCTCTCTCTGCCTGCCTCTCTGCCTACTTGTAATCTCGCTCTCTGCCAAATGAATAAGTAAAATCTTTTTTTAAAAAAAAGAAATAAGTGAAACAGAGAAAGAAAATCATATGGTTTCACTTATTTGTGGAACATAAGGAATAGCATGAGGGATGTTAGGAGAATAAAGGGAAAAATGAAGGGGGGTGGAATTAGTGGGGAGATGGAACATGAAAGACTATGGACTCCAGGAATCAAACAGGGTTTTAGAGGGGAGAGGAATAGAAGGATGAGTGAGCCCAGTGACAGGTATTAAGGAAGGTATGTATTGCATGGAGCACTGGGTGTTATATGCAAACAACGAATCATGGAACACTACATCAAAAACTAATGATGCACTGTATGGTGACTAACATAACAAAATAAAAAAAATATATTTAAAAAAGGGTGTGAACATGTGACAAATAAACAGTGGATTTGAACTACAGACCAGATATGTGGTTCCTGGTGTTTGAATCTACAAATTTCTGTTGAATTGAATGAGAATGGGGGAAAGATCCTGGCAAGCATTTGTGGCAGAGACAGATCTTCTGTACTTCTGCTTTTATGCCCCCAGTTGGCACTTTCTCTCCTTTTATTTTTCTCAGACCTGGTGGCTGGGACCACTACCTGTCTCCTAGATGCTTTAGTCTTCTACCTGTTCCACTGGCACTCACCACACCCATGTCCCCATCTGGGCTTTGACTTTCCTTCTTTTTACATGTTAATGTACTCTTTCTGTATCTAGAATCCTCAAGGCACAAAATCCTGCTGTGTGATGGTCACATAAACCAACCCTTGCTATTATCTATCATCTATCTATCTATCTATCTATCTATCTATCTATCTATCTATCACCATCATCATTATCATCTATCTACCATCTATCTATCATCTATCTGTCATCTATCCATCTGTTTATCCACCCATCAGGTATTCAGCAATAGCTGATCCAAGTTAAATGAAACATTTTCTTAAGGAAGTATTTCAGGGCTAGAGAAGCACCTGCTAGGAGTTCCACATTCACTCAGGGATGCTTTGGCATGTTTAAACCAAATAGGCAGAGACTTGATCCACTGATACATAAGGCCAGCCTTGCACATTGGCATTTATTTAGATACCCTCCAGGGATATTCAAGTCTTCAATGCTGCACACACAGATTCAAACCAAATATACACACTGACATTTCCTGGAACCACCTATTTCCCTAGAGCTCATAATAGTTAAGGCTGAGCTGATGTCAGGGACCCCCTTGAGAAGGGAGCTGCTCCTATGGGAGTTTGCCTAATGGAGCAACTGGCATTTCTTAGTTCACTAGGAGTGCTGAGCATGAGGCCTTTGCAAAATCCCCAGGGCTATCACCACAGAGCCCAATAGGGCTGTCTGTTCAGACCAGATCCAAGCCACATAAGAAATCAAGTATATTGAAGACTGGACTCTCTTCTTTCTCTTCTACTCCTCAGCTGCAAATGGCTATCTGCTTTCCAAGGAACATGAAACAATGAAAAATAACTGCTACCATTAATATTTTAACTTCAACAAAACCTTTTCATATGCCTGCCCTTCTCTGATGCTCAAAAGTATTGCTTTTCTGTTTCTTTTACATCTGAGATTATGGTGGGACTTTTCTAAGGCCACCTACCTAGCTATGGGCATAACAAGATAATTTATTAAGATTTTAATTTGTGTTTTTTTTTTATTTTTTTCAACCCCATTTTGAGATGGCCTTATTGTTCTCTAGCCCTTTGTGATGGAGTAAAAAATCAAAGAGGTACCTGGTACCTTTTCTGCTTTGTTTTCTAACCTAAACTCTTTGAGGAGGTCACACCAGGGAAATGGAGAGAAGTGAGAGCCCTGGAGGGAACAGGGGAATTGTTGCTGCAGTGAGTATGAAAGGGAAGGAGAAGTTCTCTGAGAAAAGCAGCAGAGAATACTTTGGAATTGGTGTTTCTAATTCTTCATGGAGCTTGGGGTAGAAGCAGGACATCAGGAGGAAATAACTACATGATCCACCTAAGAAGGCTGCACCATAAGTACCAAAGTTCCCAGGCTCCACAAATAGCTTTTTGCCTGCCTAAGAAAAGTAAGCTCATGCCTGCCTCTCAGGGACCATATGGGCTTGGACAAAGACCATGTCAGAGGAGATCAGAGACCACCTATAAGGTGGCCCCTATAAATGTCTGTTTTACATAAATTCCAGAACATGGGTGTCATCCTGCATTGGAGAGAGAGACCTTATAGTGACTGTGATTAGATTTGATGAAATAGAATTTCTGACAGGTTTAATGGTTTAAAGGCCCAAGTTTGTTAGGTACAATTTGAGCGTATTAAATTGGAGAATCCTGCACTGCAAATTTAATTGTCTTTCTAGGGTACTTACTTTGCACGAAATTTACATTTAGATGGATCTCAATGGGGAAAATACAGCAGAGCCATTGTTATATATACTTGTGACAAAAGAGAAATCTAGCCCCTGTCCCTTTTTGCATTTTTTTTTTCTATTTAATTCTATGACCATGAACCACATTGTGTTTCTGGATGACTTGATCGGTAAGCTAGTATCAGGCCTAGGATGCCCATATGGGCAAGGCTAAATGGATCTCATGAAATACAAAGCTGATAGCTTTCTGTGGTAGGAATAATGACTTATAAAACACACTGGAGGAGGCTGCAGGATTGTTTAAAAATAAAATTGCTTATTAGATTTTCCAAATCCTTGAACAACTTCTAATATTTTCTATACAGAGCCATCTACATATACGCTCTGTCTTTTGATGGTGAAGCATAACAATTTTATTGTTATGTTGCTTCATAGCAGAAAAATTTTTATGATTCTGTGTTTCAGTAAAAATCTTTGATCCCCATCTTAAATTAAGCTGAAGCTAAGGACTAGCCTATCCATTTACTTATGGTATTTGCTCATTACACTAAAAAGAAAAAAAAGAAAAGAAAAGAAAAAGAAAAAAAAAACACCAAAAAACAAAAGAAAGAAAGAAAAAACAACAAAACAAATACAAAAGGAAGGGGACTAAACAGAAAAATCCCTCTCGTTAATCTCTCATCTCTTCCTTCTCTTCCTCCTTTCTTCTCTTTTCAATATATAGACCTCAGAGAATCACTGCAGAACCACAAATTACTGTGGGGTGCAACTCCTACTTAATAATGATATCCGTAAGTTAGCAAAAATCTGCCAACATCTGCAAGCTCCTCTACAGAGTTGTGAGCCAAAGTTAAAAATCATGTGTGACAGTGCTGTGGAAAATACAATGATTCCAGTCTGATTGTGTCAGTTCCAAACAGAGACAATATTGATGATCCTGAACAGTAATCTTATTGGGCTTGGACCCAACTGAACATTGGTCTTTGTCAACTCATTATTCCTCTATCAGAGGGATCTCCAAAGATTGATCTTGCCAGCACCTCTTGATGTGTCTCACAAATCACTGTTCTCCTGTTGGCAGGCAGATTTGAGTATTGCACAGTAATTGCTGGGCTTTTTTCCTTCTCTCCCCGCCTTACTCCCTGCCAGGAGACAGTGACTACACATTGCAAGTCATTGTCATATGAAAGACCAAAAAGTTCCTAACAAGATAGAGTAGGTAGGTGTTCAGTCCCAGTGATACCAAGAGCTATGGCCATACCACTGATATTATGGGATTGGCAAAATAAAGTATTAAATCCTCTCTTTTCCCTTTAGACAGTTAATTAGAGAGATCCCTGAACTTTTCAGACGTTTATAGCACAGCCTATAGGAAAGTTCAGCTCTGCAGTTGAAGGGTCTAGTTTGGATGATTAACGTTATCTCTGCTTTTTTTTTTTTTTTTTTTTTGCAAATTTGAAAAATGTATTGTCTCATAAGTCAAGGTAGGTGAGAAGAACAAGGCAATGGGCATAACATTTTAGACTAATGACGTTGTCTTCTGTGATTTGATCTGCGCTTCCTCAGGGCAATTTGACATTCCCCTCTAGATATAAAAACCTTCAGAAATCGTTGAATCAGTTAATCAATAAGATACCAAAATTTAAATGGACTTCTGGTGTTCCCAGTTAAACTGATGAGGATAAGGCAGGCCTTTGTAATGGTGTGACAGTTTTCTTCCTGGGTGAGAGCATCTGATAAGCAATGTCCATCCATGTATTTTTTGGATTATTTAGCTAATTGGAGGGGAGCAGGATCACATAGTTTCAGAATGTGCATTTGACATCACAGGCATTCTCAATCATAAGGATTGGTCTGATGTTCTGGGAATTTATAACACTTTGAATCAGTAGTAGGTATTTCAGTTCCAAACTTCTAAGCAATCATTGCAGAAAGAGCTCATAACCCTATGTCTTCTGTAGTTTAAAAGACAGGAGCTGCTTGTTTGGTGTTTATTCATGTGGGACATGCACACTGAGGCTGATGGCTGAGACTGCTTCTTTCATCTTGACTCCCTTTAACCTCACATTTGTCCCCCAACTCAGACCTGTATCTTATGAAGAGTTAAAACGAGCTGAAATAAGTGAACTTCAGCAAAAAGAGATTTTCTACAAGAGTAATGAAGATCAGATATAATAATAAAATTCTTGTATACAGTGACTTGGAGGTTTCTGAAGGTGATGCTTATGGAATTAGCAGAATCCAAGATATGGTGACTTCTTTCTTGCTGTCCATCATTTCTGGAGTCAGCCCTGTTCTTTTGGCAGGAGTCATGCCTATACCACAAATTCCATCATGAAGCCATACGGGAATGCCCTGATGTGGATTGGAGAAGCTGAAAGTTCTACTCTATTCTACTCCTTACACAGAGTTCTTCCCTGCTCCCAACTCTGTGTCAAAAACTAGAGTCGACTGATAATTCATATGATGAATCAGCTTATATAAAACTTGATTTTTTTTTTCCTAGAGTTGACTCTATTTACTTCTCACACCTTTCCTGGGTCAGAAAAGGTAACTGAGTATGGAGATCTGACACACTCCTGCTGAGATGGCAGGCTGCATCAGGATGTAAAAATAAACAAAAGATAGTTCATTGTGCTTACATGTCAAGTTAATTATTCCAGCAGAACATGAAAGCAAGATTTACACCACTGGATTGACAGTGCAGATAATAGAGAGTTGACTGTTTAGAATCCATTTGATGCCATAATCATAGGGTCACCTGCACTGAAGGTAAGGGCGAGGTCATGCTGTTTCCTCCTGCTTCTTCATAGGTGAAAATAGCACAACTTGGTCACCATGATCAGTCTCAAAGATACACTGAGATACAAGTAGGGAGACAAGAGGACTATCTCATCTCTTATATTTCATCTCTTATTTATCTGAATTTTAGGGGAAAGTATTGGTGTTTCTGCACTGATTGAATAGATGAAGGGACACTTGATTGAGAAATCATGTCTTTTTTTGACTGTTGACTCATCAAAAATCTTTTTCTCTCTTAAAAAATAGGCAGACTTTCATCACATCAGGAAAACTTGATCACTGTAAGCAGCAATCACTATAATTGTTGGATATACTCTATAGTAGTGGGTAGTAGTTTGGATGCCCAGGAAATACTCCTGTATTATTACTAAGTGAAAATCAGAATGCAAGGGGAGTTTCAACAAAAAGCTGGTACCTAAAGTACCATTTTTTCTTGCATTTTATGTCATTTCATTTACTTTTTTTGAGTGATTGAATTATATTGTTTTGGGTAATTTCTCATGCCTTCTTTGGGACACCTATCTGAAATGGATAATAGATGTTTACATAAAATTACTGAAGATGAGAACATCCAGGATCAGAGGGTAACAGAGGGTCTTAGCATGAGCCTCTTGGGTGTGGCATTGATGCTACCAAGACCACACATGCAACTGAGGCTGTTGGGTAACTTAGTAGGTACTTGTGGCCTTCAAATTTCTAACAAGATACAAAGATTTCTAATGGTTAGCAGTTTTTTTTTCTCTTCACTTTTCTTTTTTTATTTTTTATATTTTATTTTATTTTTTCAGTGTTCCAAGATTCATTGTTTATGCCCCACACCCGGTGCTCCATGCAATAGGTGCCCTCACTACCCACCACCAGGGTCTCCTATCCCTCCTATCCCCCCACCCCCTCCCCCAAGACCCTCAGTTTGTTACTGAGTCCAAAGTCTCTCATGTTTCATTTCTCTGCCCGAATTACCCTACTTCCCATTTCCTTTCCTTCTCCTACGGTCTTCTATATTACCCCTTATGCACCACAAGTAAGTGAAACCATGTGATACTTGACTTTCTCTACTTGGCTCATTTCACTCAGCATAATCTCTTCCAGTCCAGTCCATGTTGCTACAAAAGTTGGATATTCATCCTTTCTGATGGAGGCGTAGTATTCCATTGTATATATGTACCACATCTTCTTTATTCATTCATCTGTTGAAGGGCACAGATGTAGTGAAAAGAAGGGCTAATAGGTACCCCAAAGTTCATTGCAGCAATGGTCACAATCACCAAACTGTAGAAACAGTTTTTTATTTTTAAGATTTTATTTATTTATTTGACAGAGAGATAGATCGCAGGTAGGCAGAGAGGCAGGCAGAAATAGACAGGGAAGCAGGCTCCCTGCTGAGCAGAGAGCTCAATGTGGGGCTTAATCCCATGACCCTGAGATCATGATTTGAGCTGAAGGCAGAGGCTTAACCCTTTGAGCCACCCAGGTGCCCCAAATGGTTAGCAGTTTTAATGCTGGCTTTTACCTTTTCCCAAGATGGCCTTTTTAAATGGGAAATTAAAAGACAGCACAAAGATTTTATAGTTCTCAAAACATCCAATCCAGAAAGCCCTATTAAATACGTGTCTTGAACCCATCTATATGAGTGAGCTCATGGTCCCCTCCTTCCAGAGAGGAGATATCCTATTAGCAATTTGGCCTGAGTATCAAAAAGGTCCATTAAATTCTTGCTTTATATTAGGCTTTATACTTTTTATATTAGGAATCAAAACTAACTTCATAGGTCTGTGACCTCCCGGTTCAGACAGAGCTCAAGCTTGCTTAATAATCCACTGTTTCTTTCCATCTTGAGATTCTTAAGAATTTTTGAACAAAAAGCCCCACATCTTCCTTTTGCACTGAGCCCCACTCATTATGCAGTCAGTCATATTAGGAGCCTCTGATTTGTTATCTTTCTCCTTCCATCCCTTATAAGCAGAGGTATGGTAGAGCGCTATAGGCAGAGATACACATAAGGAGCTTTTTGAGTTGTAAGCAAGTCTCATGCCCAGCACACAGAGAGGCCCAGCCTCAGGTTCCAGCTCATACACAGAGCCATCATATGACTCAGAATGTTCCTTCCCAGTTTTCTTCGTCATACTCTTCCAGTGGAACCATTCAACTGTTTCATCCTTTCTTGTTATGACAGTTACATTTCATTTTAAATTATACTTGGAATTCCAGCTAACATTAGCCTTGGCTTACAAAAAAACAAAAACAGTACCTCCCTTCCTTTGGAAACTATAAAGCAAAATAAAATCTGAAGCTTCATAATAATACTCATTTGATAAAGATGGGGAGAACGTGGATGGAGCAAATAGCTGCCCTCCACAAGAAATGCAGGTCTTAATTTTGAAATCTTGCCTACCATTGTGCCATTTGCAGATGTTTAATAAAAACTATTGTAACTCATAATATTTGGCAATATGAATGTCAAAACTTAGTCTCTTAGGGAGCATATCCAGGATGTTTTTGATAGTACTGTCATTCCATAGGCAGGGCTTCTGTCCTCACTTTTTTCAGATGGGTTGTTCCTTTGGCCTTCTCTCCCAGCATTGTGGTATCATGTGGAAGCTCACTGCAAAGGCTCCCAACAATTACTGTTCCCGCTTTGCAAATATTTGAATGATTAATTTTTCCTGATGTGTGTATTTCCAACCATGAGTACAAACAGCTTTTCATTTTCAAACAAGTGAGGAGGCACCCTGAGGGGCAAGATCATACATTTTTATGAAGTTTCTGCTGTGGAAATTTATAATTTTTGCAGAAAATTTCACTTTTTTTCTGGGGCAAAATGAAAATTTAATACCTGTGAACACTGCTTTTCATTTTAATAAAATAAAGTGATGGCAAGAATAAAACATATTTAGATTCTTGTAATTTTTAGGGGGAAGGGCAGTATACTCCATTCTCTTTGCATTTACATAGCACCTTCCCAACAGCAGTAGGAGCTTATAACTTTCAAACTTGCTCGTGCCTCTAGTCCTTGGGATGTTTTGTCAGTTACCAACATAATACCCCAAAGAAATAAAATCTAGGTTATTAAACATTTGATAAAAATTTCCTGATGCAAAAGGAATCAATCCCAGAAATTTCTGTGATGAAATCAACCAAGAAGTATTTGCTTTCTCACTGGTGGAGGAAAAGAAAACTTTT
Organism: Spilogale gracilis; assembly: GCA_004023965.1. Lineage (NCBI taxonomy): Eukaryota > Metazoa > Chordata > Mammalia > Carnivora > Mephitidae > Spilogale > Spilogale gracilis. Next base: position 9,313 of record PITA01025039.1, read on the forward strand.
TTCTGCAAGGTTCTAGGAAAATAAATTTTGAGTTTCTGTTTTGAGTTGGCAAGAACATTTAAGAGTCTGTGACCTTTAAATCTGAGAATCCTTGACCATTTAATTCATTTTAGGAGCTTTAACTTGAGTGACTAAACTAAATGTTTGTCTAAAGGCAAAACAGGATTTCCTAAGGTGTGGTTCTCACAGATCGCCATCTGGAGGCACAGGAGATGACTTTAGGTGCTACAAAGATGAACATTTTTTGTTTTAAATATGTACATATTTTAACAAGTGATTGTATATATGTATGTTGTGTGTGTGTGTTTTAATGTCAACCAGCACACCAAATCTGAGGTTGTGGTAAGTCCTGTTAGTAGTACCTTAGAAATATCCAGTATCCCATCTCTGTCTTCACACTCTACTCATGACCCATTCACTAGGATGTCACTGCTAAATTAAGACCATACTCTCCTAACTGATGTTTCTGCTTCTACCCTTGCCTCCCTGCCATTGCTCCTTCTTATGGGAATCAGAGAGAATCTTTAAAAACCCAAGTTACAGTCTGTCATTCAAAGTTAGATGCTGATTTTGTCAGCTCAAAATCTTCCAGAGGCTTCCCATCTCATCCATAATTAAGGCTTTGCCACATCCTTGCCATCACCCATAGGCCCTGCTAGGTCTTGCCTTTGGCTGCTTGTCTAATTCCATCTTCTACTACTCTCTTCCTTTCTCTCTGCCCCAGCTTCCTTGCTATTTTTCAACTGTGCTGAATATACATTAGTTTCAGGACCTTTGGAGTTCCTTTTCCTTTCCCTGTCTAGAATTTTCCTTTCTACCTATCCACCTGACTCTCTCTCTAATTAAATTCAAGTCTCTACCATCTACCATGAAGGTCACCCAGTTTGGTCCCTTCCCTCTCTATCCCCTTACCCTGCTTTGTGTTTCTTGATAGTTATTATGATTAGTAGTAAACTGAAAACATGGCCCCCATTTGTGATCCTATCTAATTACCTTCACACTTTGCTATTTGACTTTGTAATTGCTCTCATTCTGGCACTCACTATGGCTAGGACTTGCTTTGGCCAGTGGGACGTTAGCAAGTATGATGCAGACAAAGGTTAAAAAAGCTTGTGCTCATTTCTGTTTATTACTCTTCTGCAATTTCTATGAATCCATGCTGGAGGACAAGGTGCTTGGAGCAGGAATGAATCACCCTAGTGATCCCAGCTATAGTGGCCTAGACTAGCCCTCAGATGGCTGACTCTTGGCTGTATGTGAACAAATTCAATGGAGACTAGAGGAGATGAAGAGCAAAGCCCTAAATAAATGAACCACAGACTCATGAAGGAAGAAAATGCATATTATTTTTGAGACACTCAGTATTGGAGTGTTATGTTACACTATTATGGCAAAATATAGCTCATCTATCCCCTAATGACATACTACATTTTTAAAGTGTATCTACTCTGGAAGTTCCCAAGAAGAGATGTTCTGTCAGTTATAGTTACTTTTAGGGGATGATGTATGGAAATGGGAAATATTTATTTAATAAATTTTTTTGAACTCAGTGAATTTTATGGATAATAGTTCTTAGGATAGGTATAACACAGGCAATGCCATAGCAATCCACTCAGTCCATATGAGTTTCAATTGCAATTGTAAGATGCTCTGGAGTTTTGGATTGAGCAAGTATGGTGTTGGCCCACTAACGATTAAACTTGGTAAACACTGTCTTAAGGTACTGGGATGTAGGGGCGCCTGGTTGGCTTAGTTGGTTAAGCGTGCAGCTCTTGGGTCTGGCTCAGGTCATGATGTCAGTGTTGTGAGCCCAAGCCAGAGCTCCTGTTGGCTCTATGCTCAGCAGGGAGTCTGCTTGTCCCTCTCTCTCCTCCCTCCTCTGTCTCTAAAATAAATAAATAAATTCTAAAAAGAAAAAGTACTGAGATGTTATCTAATACTGTGTTTTAAGGCTTTCTAAATAGGCAAGCAGAGATAGGGATTTGCAGATGGTTATTATGGAAGTTCCACAGACATTTCCTACAATCCTAAAATATATCAGATAAGCACCTTAGACATAGGGTCTTCTGAGGTTCTGCTTAACCCAGGAAGATGCTGTGATGACATTTTCAGAAATGCATGATCACGAAGCACTCTTACCACTGCTGTCTAATATTAAGAGATGGGGAGTCTGAAGTAGCTCTTTGATTAATTAACATTCACTGTTAAATATGACTCTACTGAGCACCTAGTATATACCTGGCTTTGATCTGGGCGCTGGGAATACAAAATCAAAACAAACATGGTTTGTTTATTGATATATCAAAAGAATCACACTTCAATTTTGAAAAATTGCTTAAAGCAAGTAATGACAAGCACTAGACTGGGGATCAGGAGATACAAAAATAAAAAGATATGGATCTTTTATCAGCTAGTTAAGTATTACAGTTAACCAAAAGCTGAGTCTCTCTATCTCATTCATTAAAGTATTACACCCTGTGACCCACAATCACTTACAATCGAACATTTAACTAATACTTTGTGGTTTGTTAAAAGTTTGTGCATAGTTGTCAACTACAACATATCAATTTTCCAAAATCAAAAGGATAATTGAAAGTATCTAAATAGCAGACTAATCACAACAACAGAGCTTAGATGCAAGACTTCCCTCACAGAATTTATAAGGCAGGAGAAGTTGCTTTTTGACTTTTTACCACTCTGATCGGGACTGTTCTGTACCTTCTTGGCAAAACACTACTTAAGTTCATAAGATGTTGAGTATGGCCCCACATACACTTGTGCTGGATGGGGCATTTGATACTTTACTGTTATTATCCAAATTAGCTAGGTGTGCCAAGATGGGTTGACTGTTGTAAATATATATATAGTACATATATGTATAGCACATCAGAGCTCTATTTGGATATATCCTTTGTCATTTTAAAATTTCTACTAACTCAAAAATTTATTTTAGGCATAAGATGGAATGCTTGAAAGCCAAAATGACTGACTTCCTCATCTCCGTGATTTATATGTTCCTTGAATGCTGTGGAGTGACCATGTTACCCATAAAATTTACCATAAAATTACCCAATAATTACCAAATTATTACCCATAAATTGCCCACAAAATTACCAAATAATTATATGTAAATCAGATGTTTTATGAAATGCCTCCCTTCTTTATTTTATTTGTACCAAAGCTAGTGTGTATTTTTAAATTTCAGGTGTCTTAGCTGCATGACAATTTTTTTTTCCACTTTGGAACTAGAAAAACTATGATTCAAACTCTTAACATTAACAAACATGGTGAATATCTAAGAAGAGAGTATGAGTAGGTATGTTTCTTCAATAAATTTCAATTCAAAAACTGCCTTCCTGCCCCCAGGAGCACATCTAACTGAATTAATATCTTATAGAAAATGCTTTGATAAATTATATAAAATGTATACATGTCTGGATCATAGCTTCACTCCTAGACCAATAATAATATTTCACCATTTAGATAACTAATTAACAAATTCCACATTTATCAAGCACCTACTGTGTTTCTGACTTTCTTCTGGATTTAGGAAGATACAAAGATGATCTTTATAATTTATTTTGTTATATAGATTTAGTATATAAACTAGTTCTGGGTAATACTGACCAAAAGCAATAATAAAACAAAGATACACCTTTCAATTTATAAACCAACTAGTTGGAATTAGGCAATGAATACTGTAAGACATGGGAAGACAGGGGCTCAATGTGTTCCTTCACTTCTCAGCTTTTTTCTTGTATTTCTCCTTCTGCCATTATCTTTCCTCTTACCTTGTAGACTCTTTTCTTTCTTGATTATTGTTGACCTGGCTATATGTCCATCTTTTCACTGTCTCTTCCATTGGTATTTCATTAAATATTGTAATAAGCTAACCTGGTCATATTTCCCTGTCATTTTGCCATCTTGGCTCTGAGCTACTTGAAGGCAGGGGTTGTAGTTGTCACCCCTTGCAACCTTCAGAGCACTCTATTTTATGCAAGCTCATTGTCCAAGAGTTATTTGGTAATTTGATTTAACTGAGTTGTCACTCCATCTATGCGTAGTGCTCATGACAGTAAGCATTACTAATCCCATTGGTGAACCCCAGGGGCAAGGGAGGCAAACGTTGCTATACTTACACCAACCAGAAAGGGTAGGATACACTTCCATTGTGGAGGATAGTTTTAAGTTCGTTTTGAAATTGGCAACCTGGCCAGAGAGACATTATTCTTTGAGCTTGGGCTAAGATGATATATTTGAACATATATGTTCCTCTTTATTTCTCAAACATCTGTATCAAAGATTTCACCATGATTTAAATCTGATTCAGGTGGTCTGTATCAAAGATTTCACTATGATTTAAATCTGATTCAGGTGGTGAGACATCTGGAAATCATGAGGGCATTTACTGAACATCATAAAATGTTGACATATCAAGCTAAAATAGTGTAATGTACCATTTTGTGCTAAATCAGATGCCATCTTATGCTAGATTCTCCTATAAACGAAGAATGGCAGGTGCCAAATATGTAAGAAAAAACTGAGAGACATAGTTTAAAGGAATTTGGTTTTTCAAATTAATGAATTAGGAAAAGTCTGTACTATTCAATTTTGGTCATGAAACCTCTAAATTCATCTATAAAATCATTGCTTAAAGAGCCTAAATGTGTGCTCAACTGAAATTTGACTTTTTAGTTAAGAGTAACTCTACTATATTATATTTCATAGGCTGAAAATGGAAGTACTGGTCTGGATAAAATTATTCCCCTTTTTTAAAGGAAAAAAATGAAATTGGTTACAGCCCTGTTTCTGCAATTAGAGAATTAGAAGAATTTGGGTTAGTTTGACTCTTTTGTTTTGCACATTTCTAATCCATCTTGGTATTTTTTTTGGGGGGGGGGGAAGAGTTATAAGGAGAACATCTGTTGCTATTCATGTCATTTTCCATCTATATCATGTTCCATAGTAGTTTCAGAGGGCCTGTCTCTCTTTTAAAAGAGTATGGTCCTTGACCAAAATTCTAAGGATTTTGCATTGCTGTTTCAGTAAAATTATTAAAACAAACTGATATTATTCCCCTTACCTTTGCCTACCTCTGCCAATAACTGTTTTCCTTCCCTCCCATTCCTCCTCTTACTTCTTCTTCCCCCTGCTCCTCCTCTTCAAAGCCACTCCAAAAGTGCTGTGCATTTTCTCCTTTCCAGTTTACTTAGGTTTATATCTTTATGCTCACTGCCTCTCTGTATCTCATCCCTTATTCCTCAATCTTAATTTTTTTCTTTCTTTCTCTTTTGTTTTATTTTTTTTTGTCCCTCTGCTTTCAAATTGTGAATTTTGGAATTAAATAAATACTTATGAAAAAGCCTTTTTCATTTTCATTCACAAGCATCTATTAAATATCTATGAGTGCCAGGCACTATTATAAATATTGGGGGTAGATGGGAAAACAGGACAAGTGAGATTCCTGCTTGGAGAAGCATATATTCTAGCATAAGGGTAGGGAGGATAGATAAAACAAAAGAAAACAAAAATCAAAAATCAGGTAAATTTAAGTCTTATGTAGGGTTGTCAGATTTAGCAAATAAAAATACCAGCTGTCCAGGTAAAGTCAAATATCAGATAAATAATTTTTTAGCATAAGTATATCCCATGCAATATTTGGTGTTAAATTAAAATATGGTCCAGAGCGGGATAATTTGAGGGAGTTTTAAAGCTGTGTTTTCCTCAAAGGCGTGTATGTCCAACTTGCATGCATGTACCTATATTCACACTATTTCCTGCATTACAATCTCAGCTTATCTGGATTTTGCTCATTCTGAGTCTACCTTCTTTAAACATTTTCTTGTAATAATACCAACTTATGTTGCGCTCTTATTTTGTAAATCAGCTTTGCAGTTATTGTCCACATTACATCGTTAACATAAGAAAACATGGTTCCCATCCAATGTTTATATCATAGAATTGGTCTGGGGAGCTCTGTGGCCTTATTTATGAACCCACTTATGCATGCATTTTTCATATCTTCAATTTGTAATGAAGGAAAGAAGCACAGGCTCTAGAATTTGGACTCTAGAAGCCTGGCGTTCAAATCCTGATTCTGCTTCTTACCAGTTACGGGACCTCACATGGGTTACTTGCTGTGCCTTAGTTTCCACATATATAAAAAAGGGAAAATAATAGTATTTCTCTGGTATGGTTTTGCAGTCAAATGCTCTACCACTGAGCTATACCCCCATGCCTCTCATATGGTTTTGGAAATACTAAATAAGATTATGTGTGTAGAACACTTGCACAATGTTTACTACTCTTCTTCCTCCTTCTCATCCTCATTACTTTATTATTACCACACACATAACAATTTCCAGCATAATGTGAAATTGGGCAAGATTACGAATGACTACAAAGTCTAATAGTAAGTGCTCATCGAAATAAACAATGGCCTCTAGAGTTTCGTTAATTGCTTGTATGTATCTGGTCCTCCTTTTGGTCACAGGGAACAATCAGGAGAAGAGTTTATGGATTGCCTTTGCCGAAGAAGAGTTTATGGATTACATTAAGTAGGGAAGGAAAATAAAAGAAACGTATTTAAACGTATTACTGTTTCCCCCACAAAACACCCCACAAAACTATAATACATGAATTAAATGCTATGTATGCATTTAATTGTCTCACATCCCTTTGAAAAGTAAATTTCCTGAGAGCAATATTAGTTTCTTTCCCTGTGACGCCATTCTCTTACATGCACAAGCTTTGGGTCAGTAGGAAAAGTATTCAGTGACAGTTGTGGTGATGGTCCCCTAATGATGTATTTAAAACAATTACATCCTGTAGCAGGTTTTCATACCTGCCACTCAGCAGAAAATTACTCATTTTATATTATGATTTTGTAACTGATATTTTTTGGTATTATATTATTTGTTGTAGTTATATGTGGTGCCAAGTTTGTAAGTTGAATTTTACAACATACCTTTTAATGTTATGAGAGAAAAAAATCTTTTGAGTTGAAATAGTGTATGTTTGGCTTCCAAACGAATACGGGGGAAGCCCAGAATAAACTAATATGTCCCATCTGCATGATGGATTAGTGAAACTGTAAAAATCATTACTGTTATAAATCTATAATATACTTACAATTCTAAGCTATAGTACTCTTTTTGAATATGACAGTCATGAAAGAAATACCTCTCAAACAGCCCTTTAAACAATAATGTAGCATAGGATGAAAACCCCATTATAAGAAAAGCCAAAAATTATTCTTGATATGGTACTCTGTATATGGAAAAAATAAATCTTTGGGATAAATAATAGCATGATAGAATTAAAATGACTATAAGACCATTGATAGAAAAGGAGATCATGACAAGCTCTTTTCCATTCCCCACCCTCAAAAAAGGGCTTCAAAAAATTTCCTCCTTTTCTTAGATTATATGAATACTTTAATTGCATCCAGAAGTAAAATGTCTTCTCGAAGGTCTGTTAAGAGTGGTTTCTCTCTCTGTCTCTGTCTCTCTCTCTCTCTCTCTACACACACACACACACACACACACACACACACACACAGATTTTTGAGCTTAAATGGTCATAAAAGTGTGATTTATTTTTTACAAAACAAAAATACAATAAAATCTGAATTTCCGTTGTTCTCATACTCATTTGGGGACTAAATCTAATGTTATTTTTTTTAAGGTTTTATTTATTTGACAGAGAGAAACACAGCCAGAGAGGGAACACAAGCAGGGGGTGAGAGAGGGAGAAGCAGGCTTCCCGCCAAGCAGGGAGCCCGATGCGGGACTCGATCCTGGGTCTCCAGGATCATGACCTGAACTGAAGGCAGTCACTCAACCAACTGAGCCACCCAGGTGCCCCTAAATCTAATATTTTAATTTCTACAAATTATATATTTCTATTTTCTTGCCTATTCAAAATGACTTATTACTCATAATGAGATTTAGGGACAAAATATACTTGTCAGCAATGTTTTACATAGCATGATAGTTGAGCTCATTCCATTTTTAGGTAATTTCCCCAGTTCTCTTTTGAGGGACAGGGATGTATGTTGGGTGATATGAAGAGAAGTCTAAGGCCTCACTTTCTCCAAATACCTCTCCTAAATGCCTGAACATGATATCATTTACTCCTCCTTTCCTAAGTGAAATTCTATTAGAGTAATTTGAGGGATAAGCAAAGCCCTCAGGAACACTGACATTCCCTGGAGAAAACTGATCTTTTTGAGCTCAGGGCAGAATGTGTCTGTGTGTTGTGTGGTAGAGGGGGATGGTTAGGTGGAGAAGTTTCCTCCAAATCCCACCTTGATCTCCAGGAGGACCTACTACTTTTTTTTTTCATGCACACAAGCTGTTGGCCAACAAAGCAGCTCAGAGCTGATGACTCTGGGCTTTAGGCAGCTCTCAAGGGCGGGGGACCCAGAAAGAGCAGGAGAATATTGGATAAGGAAATAGAGCTGGCGTGAAGGAGGAAAAAGATAAAGAACAGATGCTGATTTCCTGCTCCCTGTGTGTGAGGAAGGAGAAAGTGAGGCTCAGAGAAGCTAAACAATTGGTGTCACAAACTGGCGACTGGGAGGATTGATACCTGAGTCTGGCTTAAACAACCCCAGGCACTCTCTAAGTACAGTTCCTGAACCAGACCCAGAATAATCTACATGATATCTGCTGCTAGGAAAAAAGGATGTCCGCAAGAGTTAATTTACAGTGTATTTATGTATTTTAAATTCCTCGTTGTCCAGCCGCTTTAGAATGGTGAGCTCATCCCTTTGCCGAGTGCTGGCTCAGCAGGGGCCTGGCTGGGGCTGTTTGCCACTGGGGTCCTCAGCCACAGGCGCTGACCTGCCCTTGAAGGGCTGGTTTCACAAGCTTTACCCAAGCGCTCTCTGGCTCTTTGTACATCTTTAATAGTTTCCTTGACGGACTATGAAGAACTACCAGATGACAGTTCTATTTCATTTTTGTCACTGCGCGGTGCTCCTTTTTTCTCTCTGGCTTTTTCTCAAGGGCATGATTCTATAAGTCACTGTGGCAATGTTCACGATGGGTATTGGCCTTTCAACCACCTCTATTGATGCAGTGCGAGCCAGTCGTGGACATGTCAAGATTTCAGGCCTTCAAGAAAGTAATCAAGGAGTATTTTATAAACTCTAATGTCCTTTCCATTGAAAGCAAATTGAAACTGGGGATTGGGATCTGATATTAAGGGTTTACTTTAAAACACTACTGCCAGAGGCATAAAACAGCCCTTTTGATTAATATACCATAGGATTTTGTTCGCTTGGAAAAAGCGCAAGTGATGTGCTTTTTCCCCCTAAGTTTTAAATAAAACATTTGTCATTCTTGCACGCTGTTTATTACTAATTGAACAATTATTTTATTATATGACACCAGGCAAATGATTTGAGGTTCCTTCTGCATATTCTATGTTTTAAGTAAACAATCATTCAGTCAAAATCATTTATTAAATTATATTATGCTTTGCTAAACATAATGGGGACGTCAAGACTTTTTTTTATTAGTGTTGCATAATGAAATAATTGGAGAATTAGCAATAAGTTTTTTCCTCTGGTAATTTAGAATAAACAAAAAATAATTATGGATGTTCTCCTTAAGAATGTAGGATTCTTAAAATTATTTCTCATAAAATTATACTGATGAATGTCATATGTTTCTTCAGCAAAAACGAAGTGAAATGGCTTTTCCTTGTCACCTCTGCAGAATCAGTAAAGCTCTCATACATGTGTGAGAGTGCACGTTTCCTTGTATATTGTTTCTTTGGAGGTCTTCGAATGGAGAGGGCAGAGGAGTTCCAAATAGGAGGATCCTGATACATTTAAAAACATATTCGTTATAATCATTGGTTCTCATATGCTACTGAATTTCAGCTTTTAGGCTAAGAGCAGGAAATGTCTTTAAAAGCTAAGTCGTGGGGTGCCTGGGTGGATCAGTCCTTAAGCATCTGCCTTAGGCTCAGGTCATGATCCTGAGTCCCGGGATCCAGCCCTGCATCGGGTTCCCTGCTGGGCGGGAGGCCTGCTTCTCCCTCTCTCACCCCCGCCCTCCGCTTGTGTTCCCTCTCTAGCTGTTGTTTCTCTCTGTCAAATAAATACATAAAATTAAAAAAAAAAATAAAAGCTAAGTCATGCCTTTTTGTGACATCATGAGCTGTAGATGTTTACTGCATGACGTCCTCTCAGGCATGTGAATGTGGAGCATATATGGACCTTGTCTTCAAGGAGCTCCCTCTCTAGCAAGGGAGTGCGTGGATTACCAGAATACTAGCTAACAAGTAGACGTTGGCAAGGTGATATGAATTTTCTTAGGGAGGAAAGAGTCCTTGTGGCTTGGGAAGGAGTGATGCGGGGGCACGTGAGGGGGAGTGTCAAGGACTGGCACTTGAGCATGAACGATGGGTATTACTAGAAACAGCTAACATTTACTGAGTTCTTGTGTTGCCAGACACACTTTGACTCTAAAGGCAATTTTCCTAACCACTAAGCCATATGATGTGATATGGAGGGACACAGAGAATGGATATTCTTGACAGAGGAAACAGTATGAGCAAAGGCACAAAGAGGACTGGGTTCTGTCTTCTAAATCATTTGCAGATAGTAATTTAGGACAAGTGCATACAGAAGATAGAGCCACTCTTTCAGATTCCCTACGGTAAAGTCTAATGAGTGCACTTATAGTCTATAATGAATCCCAACAGCAATATGTGCCCCCCAAAATAATTAGACACAACGATGCCACACTGTATAATGTTTCAATTATGCAATCACATATTTATTAATAAAGGTTGCTCTCTATTCTTCCAATGGTGAAATTCTAGAATAACAATTATACAATACACTAATATACAATAGATATAGAATCATAAGGAGAGTAGTCAGGACCCTTCTTAGTCTGGCCTCAATTTACCTCCCCATTCTTATTTTTCCCTTCACACCTTATGCTCTAGCCAATAAAGTTGTTGTTTCCTGCATGTGCCCAGTCCGGTCACGCAACCCACTGCTCCTGTGTGACGGATCTCTAGGACTGGCTCAGCCTAGAAAGACTACTCTTGGCAGCTAGAGCTCTTGGAAACACATTAGGTTTTGTGGGTGTTGAGTGGTGTGCATGCTCATGTCTTTTGTGGGTGTTGACATTTCTATTACAATTATGAGATTACTTATTGGCCCAGATCTGATTTGGGAAAATTGCGGACTTACAACTTAACTGAGTCTCATGCCCCCCTCTCAGACCCAACCTCACACCCTAGTGTGTATTAAGGAACTGGAGCCTTTATTTTACCTATGTCTGGAGCTGGTCCCTTCCCAACATTCCATACCCACTCCCTTGTCATGCCTCGTTTTGCAGAGATCACCCTTCACTTTCTTACCTTTTACTTTTGGCTTTCTTCTTTTCTAACTCTGGGAAAATCTGGGAAAGTACTACCTTCCTCATATTGCTACTGTGTGGTCCATCACCCACTACTTAGAAAAGTACTCTGGGCCATTCCACTCCTATGAATTTACCCAGGAGAAATGAAAACATATGTCCGTACAAATACTTGTATCAAATGTTTATAGAAACGTTATTTAGAAACTACTTCCTGATTCAGTAGCTTAATCATTTCCCATATCCACCAGCCATATAATGTGAGTTCCCTGCCAGTACTTAGAACTGTCAGTATTTATAATCTTATCTCTTCTACTAGGTATGTTTTGCAGTATCTCATTATGACTTTAATTTTCATTTCCCTAATGACTGATGAGGTGGAGTATATTTTCATATGCTTATTTGTCATCCATATGTATTATTTGGTGAAATTCTATTCCTTTCTCTTTTGGATTGTTTTTGCCTAGTTCTAATTGAATTTGTTTTATTATTGAGTTGGCTACATCCAGCTTTTGGCAATCATACATAAAGCTGCCACAGATTTTTGTGTGAATGTAATTTTCAGCTTCCTTGCGTAAATACCTAGAAGTACAATTGCTGGGTCATATGGTAAGTCTATATTTAACTTTATGTGGAACTGCCAAATTGTCTTTCAAAGTGGCTGTAATATTTTGCATTTCTACTAGTACTGTAAGAGAGTTCTTACTGGAACTTGAAGTGAATTGCATTGAATCTATGTAGTAGTTGGGAAGGATTGACATACTAACAGTACCGAGTTTTCCAATCCTTAAGAATGATATATCTCTACATTTATTAATCACCATTAATTTTTCTCAGCAATATTTTGTAGTTTTCAGTGTATATCTTCTGTAAAATTTATCTCCAAATATTTTACATTTTTCTGATATTGTAAATAGTATTTTTAAATTAAAATCTATAGTTGTTTATTGCAAGTATATATATATATATATATATATATAATTGATATTGATTAGGATATTCTACAGAGACCATTATATTGTCTGCAAAGAAACTTTTCTTTCTCTCTTTCTAATCTGTATTTTATTTCTTTCTTCTTTCCTCGTTGGCAAGGACCTTCAGTATAATGGGAATAAAAGTGCTGAGGGGAGGAATCCATCCCTTGTTTTTCATTTTACAAGGTTTTTCACCACGAAATGTAATGGTAGCTCTGGGTTTTCAAACACGCTTTTTAACAAATTGAGGTCCTTGTCTATTATTTCTAGTTTGCTGAGTGTTTTTATCAAAAAGTGTGTAGATTTTTGTCAAATGTTTTTCCTGCCTCTATTGAGATGATCATATAATTTTTCTTTTAGTCTGTTAATATGGAAGATTATATTTTGTTTTTGAAATGTTCGACCTACCTTGTATTGATGTATAAACTCCATGGGACCTTGATGCTTTATCTTTTTATATATTGCCATATTCAGTTTGCTTATATCCATAGGGAATATTGGTATCTAGTTTTCTTTATTCTTATTTTATTTCTTTTTCCTTGTCTTTTCTAATAGTTTTGTCTAGTTTTGGTATGATATCAGCTCTGGTCTCATAGAATGTGATGGAATATGTTCTCTTTTATTCATTGGCAGTTTGTTGTGTAGATTGTTTTATCTTTCTTAAATGTTGGGAAGAATCTACCAGTAAAGCTACCTGAGTTGAAGTATTCCAAAACCCGGGAGGTTTTTAACTATGAATCCAATTTACTTAAATCTTATAAGATTATTCAGGTTATTTTTTCTTCATAAGTCAGCTTTGTAAATTTGTGTCTTTCAACAAATTTGTTATTTTATCTAAGTTGTTAACTTATTGGTCAAAAAAAGTTGTTTAAAATATTTTCTTATTACCATTTTACTGTCTGTATTATTTAAAGTTATAACCCATATATCATTTCAGATATTGCTAATTACTTTTTCTCTGTTTTTTTTCTGACTAGCTTTACTAGAAGTCTATCAAGTTTACTGTTTTTTTAAAAGAGACAACTTAACACTTTCATTGATACCTTTCATTGATATCTTTCTGTTAATTTTATTAATGTCTGTTCTTACCCTTAATGTTTCTTTCTTTGGCGTTCTTTGGGTTTAATTTGTGTGTGTGTGTGTGGGGGGGTGCGTGTGTGCACGTGCATGTGCGCATGCACCTGCCTAGTTTTCTAAAGTGAAAACAGCTTTGATTTGAGATCTTTACTTTTTTCTGATATACATATTTTATGCTATATGCTATAATATACATATGCTTGGCTGCATCCCACATGTTTGCTATTTGGTATTTTTGTTCTCATTTAGTTTAAAATAATTTGTAATTTCTCTTGTGATTTTTTCATTGACCTATGGGCTACATAGAAATGTGCTGTATAATTCCCAAATATTTGGGAGGATTTCCCAGATATATTTCTATTATTGATTTCTGCCATAATCATATTGAGGTCTGAGAATATACATTGACAATTTCAACCTTTTTGTATTTATCGAAATGTTTTATAGTTCAGAATATGGCCTATCCTGTTAAATATTCCACGTTCATTTGAAAAAAAAAATCTATTTTGCTATTTTTTGAGTGCAGTGTTCTACAAATACCAATACAAATACCAGGTTGGCAAATAGTCTTGTTCACATCATTTTACTGATTTCCTGTCTACTTGTTCCTTCAATTATTGAGAAGGGAGTTTTGAAATCTCCAACTATACTTGTGAGTTTGTCTTTTTCTCTTTTAAGTTCTGTAAGTTTTTGCTTTCTCAAACTTGAAATTCTGTTTTTAGGTGCAAATACTTCTAGAAATGTATGTTTTATTGACATATTGTCCGTTTTGTCATTGTATCATTGTTCTTTATCCTGGTAACATTCCTTTCTCTGAAATCTATATTAATATAGCTACTCCCACTTTTCTTTTTCTTATATTTAGCATGCTATATCTCTTCCCATTCTTTTACTTTGAACCCTTCTGTGGTTTGTGTTTCAAGTGTGTTTCTAGAGACAACATATAGTTGAGTCTTGCTCTTTTTTATTCATTTAACAGTCTACTCTTTAGTCAGAGTTTGTAGACTATTTACATTTAATATAATCATTATGATTAAGTTTAAAAGTGCTATCTTTTTATTTGTTTTCTCTTTGTCCCACTTTTTTGTTCGCTATCCTCTTTTTTTGTTTTGTTTTTATTAATTAATTTTTATTATTCCCTTTCCTCTCCATTATTGCTTTATTAGCTATACCTTTTTTTCAGTTGTTTCTCATTCATAGATTAGATAAACTGAGTCTTATAATGATTAACCACTTGTCCAAAATTGCGTAAAGGTTAAGCCAAGCCCTTACAGAGGTGTACAAGGTGTACATTTTTTTGGCCTTCATTATCTCTGACATCATTTTTATTTACCCTCTCTGTCACTCACTCTGCCCCAGCCATACTGACCTCCCTGCTACTCTTCAGGTATGCAAAACACAAGGTCATTGGCACTGACTTTTTTTCTTTGTCTGAAAGTCTCTTTCCCTAGATATCTACATGTCTCACTAACCTCTGGCAAGCCTGTGCTCTAATGTCACTATTCAAGAATACCTTCCCCAGCTATACTATTTTTAGTTGTATCCTTCTTTCCAATCGTCACTGACAATACTACTTACCCTTCTTTATTATTTTAAAAAATAGCATATATACATTTTTTAAGGTGTTGTATTCATTATTTATATCTTTCCTCCAGTAGAATATAAGCTCTATAAAATCAGGAATTTTTTCTGTCCTGTTTAATGATGTATCCGAACACCTTAAAATGGTGCCTGGCATATAGTAGGTATTTTTTTTTTTTTATTGTTACTAAAATTTTTTTTTCCAGTGTTCCAAGATTCATTCCCCATTCTGCACACCCAGTGCTCCACACTTTAGGTGTCCCCAGTACCCACCACCAGGCTCTCCCATCCCTCCACCCCCCTCCCTCCAAGTCCCTCAGTTTGTTTCTGTGTCCAAAGTCTCTGTTGTTTTCGTTTCCCTCCCTAGATTACCCTAGTTCCCATTTACTTTCCTTCTCCCACTGTCCTCCAGTTTACCCCTCATGCACCGCAAGTAGGTGAAACCATGCGATACTTGACTTTCTCTTCTTGGCTTATTTCACTCAGCATAATCTCTTCCAGTCCAGTCCATGTTGCTACAAAAGTTCGTCCTTTCTGATGGAGGTGTAGTATTCCATTGTATATATGTACCAATCTTCTTTATCCATTGTATATATGTACCAATCTTCTTTATCCATTCATCTGTTGATGGGCACCTTGGCTCTTTCCACAGTTTGGCGATTGTGGCCATTGCTGCGATGAACATTGGGGTACATATGGCCCTTCTTTTCACTACATCCGTATCTTTGGGGTAAATGCCCAGTAGTGCAATTGCAGGGTCATAGGGTAGCTCTATCTTTAATTTTTTAAGGAATCTCCACA
>PITA01025040.1:0-12100 GCA_004023965.1 Spilogale gracilis
TTCATCTTTATTTGCCGTGTTCATTTGCCTTGTTCATTATTCAAATGCTGCCTTTCTTAAAAATTGTTCTTCTTTACAGTCCCATTACATAGGGCCTAGAAGGGTGCAGATAGCAATGCTGAGAGGTCCTGGATCCTGCAGAAATGTATGGGTCCAACTGGCTGATATCCTTACACCCTAGATATGAAGACTGCCAACTTAACAGAAACCACCTAGGAGTTATAAAACCCCAATTTATTCCAGGCACTTTGCTAATGATTTTGCTAAATACCAAACTATTTGCTTTATGTATATGGGAGTAGAGAACACATAGGAACTGTCCAGTTTTGCAGTGACCTAAGAGGATGGATGCCAAAGACAGGAGGAGTGGAAGATGATGAAGAAAAGGACAGCAATGGGAGCCACGCTGGGAGCCAGTGTAGGAGGAGGACAGAGGAGTAGACATCTCACCACACACAGCCAGAATCAGTCCCCAGCTCTGCCTCTGGAGCTAGTGCTTAGGCTCTCTAAACCAGTTCCCTAGTAGGAAATGCGAAGTAAGAATGCTCCCTCACGAGGCTGTGGTGAGGATTGGAGGAGATAAGTGAGGAACACTTCGCCCTCTGCCTGACCTGAGTGAGGTTCACTAAAAGTAGCAATATTTTGGAGCAATTGTCTACAGAGTGTCATAAATAAGAGCTGGCTTGAATACTGAATTGTCTTAGATGTGGTTCTAAATGCAGCAGACATTTAGGAAGCCTCACGATAATGTGGATTGGAGTGATCAAGGAAGTCTTCCCAGAGGCGGTGAGACTGCAGCTGACATTTAAAGAAACTACAGGATTTTGATTAGATGACAAAACGTTAAGAATTTCAGGCTGAAGACATATTGGCAAACCATGAAGAAAATTCTGAGACCAGAAAGGGGTACTAGTGGAGTAGGAAGGGGGGATGTATCAGGAATATGCGGTGTGATTCATGTGTGTGTCCTACTGATCCAGGCTGTCCTGGAGAGCAAGTCATTTGGCTGTTTCCCTTACAGCATCAATTTGAAGGAGCCCTGATTCTTAGGGAACTTGCCAGCATTCAGACACCAGACTATCCTCACACAGGCACTCAGCTAATTTTGTGAAAATATATAATTCAATACTAATCAAATGCTTATATTTTAAACATCAGAGTAATAAACGTAAGTTTGAGCTTTCATATTAATTCGAAGCGCATCAGCCAGCTGAGTCTAACAGCCCTCACCAACTTTACAGGACAGTCACTAGATATTTCTAAGAAGTGGCATTGGCTTAGGGGTCCTCTGATCCCATACAAAACGGTTTCCCATGAACTCCTACTTAATCAATATGGCTTTTAAAATAGCATTTGTATCTATGATAAGAAAGAGGGGTGGGTAGAAAAAGTGCTTATTAGTTTTCCAGGACTTCCTAATGAAGTGCCACAGACTGGGTGGCTGAAACAACAAAAATGTATTTTCTTACAGTCTTGGAGGCTAGAAGTTCAAGATCAAGGCATTAGCGGGAGTGAGTTTCTTCTGAAGGATCATCCCTTGCTTTATAGTTGGCTCCCTTCTCCCTGTATCTTCTCAGGGTCTTCCCTCTGCATCCATTTATGCCCTAAAATTTCCTTTTCCTATAGGGAACAGTAGTCAGTTTGGATTAAAACTACTCTCATGACTTCATTTTAATGTAACTGCCTCTTTAAGACCCTATCTCCAAATACGGCCAGATTCTGAAGTACTAGGACTTGGGACTTCAACATATGTATTTGGGGGGAATACAACTCAGACCATAATAGTGTCAAAAAGAAGACGAGACATTGTTGTTCTTCCAGAGACTTCTCTTTTTATAGGGCAAATTCTTCCTATGTTTATTACTGACTACTTGAGCCCCATCCTATTCCTCAAACACAGAAGCAAAAATTCAGACCTTGCTGTATGTACATCAAACCACAATCTAGAATTCTACTTACTTCTGAAAGACAGAGCAAACAAAGTAAATAGCTAAGAACAGATGAAATAGAAATGGAGGCATCCAGAGAAAGAACAAAGATTTTCTATCCAGCTACTCCTTCCTGTAAGTTGTCCTTGAATTTAAATCTCTCCTTAATTTTGCTTCTAAGCTTTGTTTTTAACATTTTGTGTGCAAGAAGTAGACTCAATATGTTCCCCTGTGTTATTACCTTTTTTTTTTTTTTAAGTAAGGTTAATTTTTATTTGGGACTAAGATCCTTTCTAAAAGTGGTATACTTGTGCATTAACTATTACTGTAATGCATCTAGTCAGAGGGAGGAAGCCAAAAGGAGTGCTTGGTAGATCTTACCCAGTTGTTCAAATCTCCTGTAGTGAATTACCAACTTGTCATTCAGGGTGCTGAGGAGCAAAGAGTACCCAGACAGGCAATTAAGACTTCTGGAAAACAATTAGTGCAGGGGCATGACATGGTGTAGGATTTATTCCTTCAGCACGAATCACATATTCTTTCTCATGACTCATTATTTCTGACGTGTCACTTGCTTACAGGAATCACACAGGAGATGATAGATCTAGGGGCTGTGATGTGTCATAATGGGTTCTTGAAAGACAAATAATTCATTCTGATGTGGTTAAATCTGATGCAAATCAATTATCACTTGAAGAGTTGATTTATTTTGTATTTTATTTTTGATCAGCCACTCTCTCCCACAGATAACCTATTGCCAACTTAATTTTATGGAAGTCACCCCAATTTCCTGATATCATATACAGTTGACCTTTGAGTAACGTGGGAGTCCGGGACACTGACTCCCGTGCAGTCAAAAAATCCACATATAACTTTCGATTCTCCCCCAAACTTAACTGTTAATAGCATACTATTGGCCAAACCTGCCTTACCAATAACATAAACACTTGATTAACACGTATTTTGTATGTTATGGGAATATGACAAAATAAACTAGAGAAAATAAAGTATTATTAAGAAAATCAGAAAAGAGGGGCGCTTGTGTGGCTCAGTCATTAAGTGTCTGCCTCCAGCTAAGGTCATGATCCCAGAGTCCTGGGATTGAACCCCACATTGGGCTTCCTGCTCGGTGGGAAGCCTGCTTCTCCCTCCCTCACTCCCTCTGCTTGTGTTCCCTCTCTAGTTGTGTTTTTGTCTGTCAAATAAACAAATAAAATTAGAAAAAAAAAGAAAATTAGAAAATAAATTTATAGTACTGTATTTACTGAAAAAAAAAATGTGTAAGTGAACCCACAGAGTTCAAATCCACATTGTTCACAGACCAACTTTATACAAAACTACTGACTTCTGCCATTTGGTCCTCTTTTCCTCTATTATAAAATAGGAGCTGTCCTCCTTCCTTCCTAAATCCTGTCCTTGAAGCATCTGTCTTAGAATTTCATCTAATCTGACCTTTCCAAGAGCCGTAATGTATTGATTGTACTATTTCCATTATGTTTATAGTTTTGTCCCCCATATTTATTATTCTCATGGGCTTAAAGTGGTAGCCTGGGAACTGGCATTTTTATTTAAAAAAATAAATTAGTCTCATACATGCTAATGTTTTAAAAATATGAAAATTCATGTTATTCTCTGATTTAAAAAAAATTATCTCAACCAGACTTTTTCCATTATCCATCAGCTTGTATGTTTGGTTTATTTTTGCAACAAAACTGATTTATATTTCATATTACACTCTCTTCAATTCCTGTCTTTTCCTCAATCTGCTTATGCATCCCCCCCCAACTCCACCAGAATTTTCCTTATTTATGTCATCAATGGCCTCTACTTTTTCTCTTTTTCTTTTTTTTTAAGATTTTATTTATTTAACAGAGAGAAACACAGCCAGAGAGGGAACACAGCAAGGGGAGTGAGAGAGAGAGAAGCAGGCCTCCCGCAGAGCAGGGCACCCGATGTGGGGCTCGATTCCGGGTCTCCGGAATCATGACCTGAGCCGAAGGCAGTTGCTTAACCAACTGAGCCACCCAGGCACCACCTCTACTTTTTCTAAATGTAATGTTTGTTCCAGTCTTCATAATAATTGCCCAGTCAGATCATTTGACACATTAATAACCCCTCTTTCTTGATATATTCATTGGGCTTCAAGATTCCACATTTTCTTGGTTTCCTTCCTACTTCACCGCTCATGGCTTCCAGTCACCGTTGCTTGTCCCTCCTCAGCTCCTTAGCCTCTGGAAGTCTCTAGGATTCCGTCCCTGGTTCTTTTTGTCCTGGATAACTGTGGCATTCTCCCAGCTTGTATCAGACTCTGCTCTGCCTCTCTCTCTGTTCTACACATATTTTTTGAAGAGACTTTATTTTTTAGAGTAGTTTTAGGTTTATGGAGAAATTGTGCCAGAAGTACAGAGAGTTCCCATATATGGAGTGTGGTTTTGATATTAAAATTCAATCAAATCACTTCCTGTTTACAACAACAACAAAAAAATCTTATCACAGCTCACAGGTCCCACATACACTACCCAGTGTTCCAATGCATTTCCTTCTCCCCCTTGCTTCTGAACTGTAACTACACTAGCTTTCTTTCAGTTTTTTAAATGTGTCATACTTTAGTTACAATATCTTTGCATATGTCATTCTTTCTTTTTTAAATGGTTCCTTCCCATCATTCTAAGATTCATAACTCCTACTCATCTCTCAGATAGTACCACAAGAGTTGCTTCTTCAAAAAAGCCTACATTTGATTCTCCCTCCTGGTCAGTATCTTAACCCACTATTGAAGGTCCATGATCTATATTTCTTGGCATTTTTCTTTTTATTCTTTCTCACAAGAATGTAAGTTCCATGACAGCTAGAACTCTGCTTTCACTCATCCTATTATTTCTAGCACTTTGCAAACTGCCTGACATGTCATAGTCATTTAATAAATATGTGTTGAAAGAGGAAAGGAAGGGAGGAAGGGCGAGACAAAGAAAGAAGGCAGCATGAGAAAGAAGAGAACATATAGGAAGTATCATGATCTAGAAATGGGTTGATTCTGGTGGTGAAAATCAGGAGCCCTGAGTGTTAACTTGTTCTATAACCTGATTCAAACTCAATGATTGATTGAGCTTATTAAACATTCAGTAAGAATCAGCTCTGAGCTAGATATTATATGCCAAGATTTCATTTTCAAGGAGGTCTGGTTTATTATCTCCATGAACATCCCCTAGTGGTAGAGTTCCACTGAAGACTCTGGAAACATGAATCAAACCCATTTATGAAACAGTCCAACACTTACAGAACTCGTAGATGGGCAGATGGGATCCTGATCCTGCTGTTATCTCTTAGGCAGGTTCTCTAATCCCTGTGACATCCATTTCGTCATCAGTGAAGTGAACATCACACCTTGGAACTATCAGATGAGACAGTGTATGTGAATGTCTGCAAACCCAAGCATGCATGGTGATCCATATAAATGAGTCCCACTGGTCTACCATCACAGTGTGTCTAACCAGTCACCAACTCTTCTCTCTTTAAGAAGCACCTTGTTATTTCGAATGTGTTAGAACCTAAAATGAGTCTTAGTTAACATGATTCTCCATCATTTTCTCCCATAGTTGATGTGATGTGTGAAAATCAAATCATGTAAAGGGACTCGGGAGAAAAAGAATGAGATGATCTGTGTGCTGACGTAAAAAAAAAGGGGGGGGTTTATTTTACACAATTGCATTCCCTATCTTCTCTAAATGCTGAAAGTCCAGATATAAGCCATAAATGACCCCTTTCCTCAGTTAATATGAACTAATACCCTAGCATTAAGTTCACCAATTATCCTAAAATTAACAAGTCAGAAAATAACAGATGTTGGTGAGGATGCAGGGAAAGGGGAACTCTCACGTATTGTTGGTGAGAATACAAGCTGGTGCAGCCACTCTGGAAAACAGTGTGGAGATTCCTCAAAAAGTTGAAAATAGAGCTAGTCTATGACCCAGCAATGGCACTACTGGGTATTCATTCTAAAAATACAAATGTAGTGATCCGAAGGGGCATGTGCATCCGAATATTTATAGCAGCAATGTCCATAATAGCCAAACTATGGAAAAAACCTAGATGTCCATCAACAGAATGGATAAAGAAGATGTG
This sequence comes from Spilogale gracilis, assembly GCA_004023965.1. Classification (NCBI taxonomy): domain Eukaryota; kingdom Metazoa; phylum Chordata; class Mammalia; order Carnivora; family Mephitidae; genus Spilogale; species Spilogale gracilis. The sequence goes on from PITA01025040.1 coordinate 6,051, forward strand.
GTATATATACATATACAGTGGGATACTATGCAGCCATCAAAAATGCAGTCTTGCCATTTGTAATGACATGGATGGAACTAGAGGGTGTTATGCTAAGAAAAATAAGTCAATCAGAGAAAGAATTATCATATTATCTCTATGACATGAGGAATTTGAGAGGCAGGGCGGTGGATCATGAGGGGAAGGAGGGGGGAAAAAGGAAATAAGATGGGACTGGGGAGAGAAACAAACCATAAGAGACTCTTAATCTAGAAAACAAACTGAAGTTTGCTGGGGGTAGGGAGGGATAGGGTGACTGGGTGATAGACATTGGGGAGGGTATACGCTATGGTGAGTGTTGTGAATTGTGTAAGACTGATGATTCACAGACCTGTACCTGAAGCAAGTAATACATTATACGTTAATCAATCAATCAATCAATCACCCATTCTGCTCAGCCCATTGCTGTTAACCTGTGAACCCCAATAGATTTGATTGCTGCTTCTTTCAAAATAAGTGTCTCCTTCTGCACTTGCTGGCAACCAGAAGAGCGTCTTCATCAGTTGTCAGGGACACAAAGCTCAAGGGCATAAATGATGCTTAGTATGGAACAGCTGGTGATGGACTAGTCATGCAGAGGAACTGCAGGCAGCGGGTGGGTGGTGTGCTCCCTCTATTGGTTACTGATGTAATTACATGGAGGGAACCAGCGTGGCTGAAAACACTATCACCTTCAAAGTGCAGTATTACCATCTCTTTGCTCCTCCAAATAATTGGGAGGTCTCTTTTTCAAATATTTGAATTTTGAGCTTTTCCATCTCTTGCTTCCATGGTGTTTGCAAATTCATGTTCACTTTCAGGTTACTTATTTGAAAATATTTGAAAGAACATAGAATCTTTTTTTTAAAAAATAATTTGAACCCCTTTATTTAGCCAAGCCTAAAGATAAGTAACGACACCTCAATGATATGTATTAAAAAATATCTCTCTCCCCCTCCCCAATTTTTGTGGCTAATGTCAGTTTCAGTGAGTTTCTACCATTTGCAACCAGAAGAGCCTTGACTGTTACAGCAATGTTCCAAAGAGCTGGAGATTGGGGGACAGAAGGAAGAGATTTGTCCTTTGCCCAGCCCCAGAGTTCCCCGAAGGGGTCTTTCTGATTCCACAGACCCACTGGAAATCTCAGCCCTAGAGATTGAATTTTAAGGTTCAGGTTCTGGTGAGCATCTAGGATACAAGGGTTCAAGGAATTCTTTTTCCGTCTCTCCACTTCCCACCAAGGTTTAGGGTTATGTCAAAAGCACTGAGGTTGGCTTTTTTCAATGTAGACTCCTGGAGTCTCCCTCTTAAAATTTACTTATGGAGTCTCTGTATATAGAGAGCACAGAATCTTGACAACCACCAAAAATGTAGAGACTGTACTGAAAGGATCAGAATAAAAGATCCACAGTGAAAAGAAAAAGGATGGCTCATATTTAAGGGGTTGGCTTCTGTTGCATATGACAATGATCCCCGTGTGAATAAATTGCCAACCTGGGCCCAGCTCTCTAGCAAGCACAGTGTATCCTTGAAGCAATTAACAATTAGAGTCATACCTTTACCACACAACATGGATCTTTAGGATTCCTTGGCCAAATAAATATTGGAAGTTACTTTTAAATAGGACCCTAAGATTCACCTAATAAAATTATATTTTTATCTTAAAAACAAAATCAAAATCAAAGGAGGGAATATATTTTTTTCCCTTGGAATCTCAACAAGATTTAAAATAAAACATCTTACTCTCTAAATAATATACTCTATTTTAAAAAGGACTCTTTGAACTCAGAATATGTTTCACATTCAAATTATTGTTTTCTATTTTACAAAAATAATAATGAAGTCAATTTTTGACATTTCTCAATACTTGTTGCATGCATTATATAGACATCATCTCACATAGTAAAAATTACAAAGATCAAAATCTTCAGTGAGAGGTGAGTGTCTTTATTTTTAGATGAGGTTAGAAACGTAATACAGGGGCGTCTGGGTGGCTCAGTGTGTTAGGGCCTCTGCTTTCAGCTCAGGTCATGGTCTCGGGGTTCTGGGATTGAGGCCTTCGTTGGACTCTCTGCTCAGCAGGGAACCTATTTCCTCTGCTCTCTCTGCGTACTTGTGATCTAACTGTCAAATAAATAAATAAAATCTTTAAAAAAAAAGAAAGGAAGAAACGTAATATAGGAATTAGCACATTATTTCCACATTTGAGAGGTCTGGAACCTAGATCACATAAAATCTTTTGCTTTTTGAAACTTTACAAGTTTTTTTCATTCATGTAGACTCCAGAATGTTTTAAAATGTGACTTTTATAACCAAGGGATAGGTGGTGGTAGTTTTGCCTATTCCTAAGATTATAGATTTAAATCCATTAACAGATATGTTCATCCATGTTTGTGTGATTTGCAATTATTGTCTCCATGGTTCTGTTCCAAACATGAGTTGATGTTTAAAGAAATCAGTGTGAATCTTGAATTAAGACCATATATATATACGGAAATCGATAATGGAAATCGATAAATCTTTTTCCCCTTATCTTATAAAAGTAGTAAGGAACCTAACAGATCATTTTGTTATTTTATGGAGGAGGAATATGGCTTCCAGAGAGGGTATGGTGGCCAATCTTGTATAAATTCCCATATTCTCAGCTGAGTAGGGGTTCTATTCTTTATATTCTCTTTGATTATATTAGCATTTAATTTCCTTGATTTTTCAAGTTTAAGTAGCAAAACTGCTGTTTTCCTAGTCTACTCGATTTGGGTAGTATAGTAATGACAATTTAATAAGCATAACAATAGCTACTTTGTTATACTATTGTGTGCTAACTATAGCATTAGGTCATTCCTATGAATTATTTGATTTAATTCTTGCTACTCTTATGAGTTAAATAATGTTTTTTGTACATGAGCAACTTAGTTTCAAAAGTCTAAGGAACTTCCTAAGATCGTGACACGAGTACATGAGCGACAGAGTTCAGATTCAACTTTTTTAAGTTAGCTAATTTAAGATGAAATTAGAAAATAAACAGAGACATTTATTGTCCTCTGGTAAAAATATTTATGAGATCTTATGAACATGGTATCTGTGTTAACTATAATTGTATTTTAATGATGAACATTTTCTCTCCTTTTTTATATTTGTGTTAATAGGTAATCATTTCCATATTTGACCTCCAAATTTTTTCTTGCTAAATTAATATCGGAGGTTTGTGCTTGATTTTGATGGGACATTTACTCTACACAGCAGTTTTTGAGTGGGTTTGTTTCTTGTTTTCTTTGATCCATCTATTGTAGAGGCCATGGGCCTCATCCTGGAGCCCCTGCTGAGTGCTCAATACTGTAGTGTTCCTACCTGTGTCCCAGGAGGCAGAAAGTAAGGGAACCCCCCCTTTCCTAGTCCGCCCTACATACAGACGTGACCAGATGCTCTTCTGTGTCAGTGTGGAGGCAAGAGGCACAGTTGTGGGATAAATCTCCTTTGGGGGGAATTTATTAAGACCTTATATATAAATATATTAAAAATCCAATGGTAAATAATTTGATGGGCACTTACTTCAAGAAGCTGACCAAAATCAATTAAAATACCATATGGAGGAAGAGAAATGAGGAGCCTGTGTTTATCAACAGTGTGATTTGTGCCAAACTGTTATGACAGCTATCTATTGCTGGAAAAATTTCCTTATGGAGGATAATATTTCTTGAATATCTATGTTGACAGAGGGCAAATTACTGCAAAGTGACAAAATTCAGGCCTTGCTTAAAAGGCAGTATATTATTTTATATTAATCTCAACATGGGCAAACAGATCATTATTAACATCTGGTTTCCTAACTGTTCTATAAGAAAAAGTTTGATTTTATTTTTTAACAACTTTATTCAGGTATAATTCACATACCATATACTTCATCCATTTGAGATATACAATTCAGTGGTCTTTTAATATACTCATAAAGTTGCACAACCATCACTACAATCCATTTTGGAATACGCTTTTTACCCCAAGAAAGAAATCTCATGGCTCTTTGCACTCACTTCCCATTTCTTGCAAGCCCCAAGCATTAGACAACTGTTAATTTACTTCTGGCTATATGGATGTGCTTATTCTAGACATTTCATATAAGTGGAATGACGTGATATGTGGTCTTTCACTTAGCACTTTTTCAACAAACATTATCCATGTGGTACCATGAATGGTGCATTCATTCCTTTTTATGAATGAATAATATTACATTGTATAAATATACCACTTTTATTTATTCCTTCCTCTGTTGGTGGGTATTTTATACTTTTCCCCCCTCTTTCTGACTATTTTGAATAATGCTGCCAGGGGCATTCATGTACAAGATTTTGTGTGGACATGTATTGTCAACTCTTTTGGGTATATACCTAGGAGTGGAATTGCTAGGTCATAATGTAACTCTATGTTTAACATTTTGAGGGATTGCCAAACTGTTTTCCAAAGTGACTGCATGCTGTCTCATTCCCATCAGCAATATTTGAGGGTTTCATCTTCTCCATACCCTCACCATTGCTTGTTATTACCTTTTTATTATAGTCATCTGAGTGGAGATGAAATGATATCTTCTTGTGGTTGATTTGTATTTCCCTAATGGCTAATGATATTGATTATTTTTTCATGCACTTGTTGTTATTTATGTATCTTCTTGGGAGAAGCATCTGTTCAAATCTTTTGCCTATTTCTCAGTGGACTTACTTGATTATTTTTGTTGTTGAGTTGTAAGAGTTCTTTATGAGGTGTGAACACAGGTTCCTTATTGGATACATTTTGCAAATGTTTTCTCCCATTGCATGTGATTTATTTGGTTCGTTTATTGTTTTTTTACTTTCTGAATGGTGTCATTGAAGCACAATTTTTTTTAATTTTGATGAAGTCCAATTTATCTGTTTTTTTTTCCCTTTGGTCAGTTTGTGTCATGTTTAAAAAAAAAACTTTGCCTAAACCAAGGTCATGAAGTTTTATTCCTTTGTTTTCTTTAAAGAGTTTTATAGTTCAACTCTTACATTTAGGTATATGGTTTGCTTCAAATTAATTTACTTGTGTATGGTGTAAGGAAGAGGTCCAACTATTTTTTCAGGTGGATATCCCATTCTTCTAGCCCATATGTTGAAAAGAGTACTTCTTCCCATTAGATTGTCTTGGCACTGTTTTGTTTTTTTTTTTTACTTTTTAAGTTACGAGGTTTTCTTCTTCTGGCTGAGTCAGCTGCAGATAGCACAAGATCAAGCATGTTTCTTTAAAAGCCTGATTCTTTAATTTTCAATAATTCTCTTTTCTGCTGCCTGCTGTCTACTTTAGCCCGAGGGAGGATGCCCGAGCTCTAGCCTGGGATCACCATGGATTACCTTTTTATGTTATTAAAACCTTGAAAATAAAAGGGGCATTTAGAGACTATGCCTCACCTGCCTTAGTCTGTTGACTGTTTTTCTTAAGGTGGCCACTTCCCCCTTTTTAGCTTCAGGCTTGGAGAACTGCTTAGGCTCTTCTCCTCCCCCTTCCCTTCCACGCCCCTCCAGCACCCTGAGCCCTGATAATTTGAGTCTCTCCAGATCTCTTCCAGTATTTTCTTCTCTCGCTTGCAAATATGCATTTAATTGAATGAACAACACAGGTCTTGCCATAACTTAGGGAATGAGCCTTCAATCCTCTGCCTTCCTCTCCCTTACCATCCAATCTGTCAATCAGTGGTGCTGATTATGCTTTCAAAATATAGTTCCACTCTGTCTTCTCTCCATAAATACATTCTCATTTTTGTCTAGGCTATATAATTTCTCTCCTGGATTTCTGGACTCTATTTTCCTCCAAAATTCCAGAAAGATCACTTTAAAATAAGCTAAACCAAGGCACGGCTGTCTGAAAGCCTTCAACAGCTTCATAGCACGTTTAACACTTCATCCAGGCTCCATGTGCTGCCTCCCAGCCCTGCAAGATCCCCTTCCCACCTGCGCTCCTCACTCACTGTGCCCCGGCCACACTGGCTTACTTACTGTTCAGGAGAGGCCCCAAATTTATGAGCT
>PITA01025040.1:12200-25249 GCA_004023965.1 Spilogale gracilis
CTGTTTTATGCACCATTATATCCTATGTGCTCAGCTCATAGTTGGAACTCAACAAACAATCATACATGAAGGAGTATTAGGAGTATTTTTTTTATCATCTTTCTTCTTCTGTCCCTATTTCCTTCACGTAAGCAGAAGACTATCTCATTCTTAGCATATTTGTTAGCCCATGGCTTAGTTTATTATGCAACAGGCCCCTACCACACCCATCATTCTCTTCTGTTCAGAGATATTTTCAAATATAATACTACCTCATAAGTGCTCCTTACCAGCCCTACACTATCCCAGGAACACATATTCCCTCTGTTTAAAAGAAAGTGGGGCAACTGGGTGGCTCAGTTTGTTAAGTGACTGCCTTTGGCTCAGGTCATGATCCCGGAGCCCAGGGATCAAGCCCCACATCCGGGGCTTCCTGCTAGGCAGGGGGTCTGCTTCCCCCCTCTCCCACTCCCCCTGCTGTGTTCCCTCTCACTGTGTTTCTGTCAAATAAATAAATGAAATCTTTAAAAAAAAGAGAGAAAGAAAGATAGTAACAACTAACTTTTGAAAGTGTTTTTTCTGCTCACTATGCTTGGATCTTTAATGTGTTATAAGGTAGGACTGCTATTATCTTAATTCTACAGAAGAACTAAACTTCAAAGTGAAGTCACTTGCCTGTGATCACCATCTACTAAAATGGAAGAACCATGGAACCTTACACAGAGCCATACTGCTATTCTTCCAGAAGAAGCTGAGAAGACATGAGATTGTGTCCCTTCAATAATAGACAGATGGATATTTGTGTCTTTCTAGGCTCAAGACAATATAATAAAACAGTGTCACAAATATATGGAAGATGGCACTTGAGTAGTTTGTTAGAAAAAAATGGGACATCTTAGAAAAGGTCTATGATGACATCTTATTAAATAACTCAAATAAAGAAAGGGGAGAGTTTAGAAAATCCACAGGTTTTTGTTTTCATTCTCAGAAATATCTCTGAATGCAAATAGTTTGAAAGTGATGTCATTAAATGCGTCAAACTCCTTGCTCTTTGAGTGTGACTTTGAAATATACATATATTTATGAATAAAATGTAAATACACATGATATATATGAAATATATCTGATATACTTAGATTCGGTTTGGTTGAACAGGCATGCGGACGGCTCACAGCCAGGAACGCTGAGTAGCTGCTAGGTAATTGCCAGCATTGTGCAAGGACCTGCCTCAGTTACCCGGATGGGGGCTATTTTTTTTCCTGCAGTTGCAGGAGAGGCAATAATATTGAAACTGACTAAAAGTTGAAAGGGAATCTAAATTGGTTTCAGGTCTAGTTACATTTTAGACCCTAGTTTTACAAAATTACAGCACCATTTCTTGAGAGTAGGATAAGAAGGAAGGATATAACTTCTTTTTCAGATAACTGCTTTTCCTTCATCTTTTATGTGGCAGTTGAACATTAGGATGGTGGCAGCCGCGAGTAAGTCCACGTGGTTCGATTACGTAAGGCAGAGACCAAAGCCAAATAAAAAAATCTGCACTTTAAAAACTCCTTTCCATTGAAGGGGATTATGGAAAAAGTGACCGGGTTTAAAAGTCTAAGTTCTGTTTGCCAACGTGGGGGACGGGGGGAAGGTGAGTAGAGTGACCCTGGCCGGCCATGGAGGACAAGGGAGACGCCATCTGCCGCCAGCTGGCGGGATGCGATCAGCAGGGCACAGAGTGGACAAATGTCCCCGCCTTTGAGGCAGAAGTTGGCGGCTGACCCAAAAGCCTGCTTTCTCTTAAGAGAGAGAAGTAGCCATTGGGCTGAGATAGTGATGGTGTCTTGTTCATGTTGGGCAACATGGAAACTGGGAGAAAATGAGGGAGGGCCCAGAAGAGTATAAGAAGGAAGAAAATAAAGAAAAGGAATACTGATTAACTCCACCTGTCTGTCCAGCTAAGCTTGGAATTGATTTTGCTCACTACTGGAACAGGGGACCTGAATTTCTGAATTGAATAAATAATAGAATTATCAAGTTATTGTAAGTGTTGGAGAAAAGAAGAGACCAAAATGTGTGTGTGTATATACATAAATCTATGTAGGTCGAGATACAAGTATAGATTGAATTACCATGATGTCTATTCTACACTAGGCAATTAAGTGTTAGGTGAATTTCACAATAATACCAATTGGGGAGGTTCTTTGATTAAGTCCAACTTATAGAGTGGAAACTGAGTTTCATGACAGGGTTCATTTTCCTGTTTGTATGACTCTAAAGCATGTACTGTAATCTAGTTTTTATATATTTTCTGTTATTGTTTCCAAGTTATTTTTTATAGCATTAGCTTATTTATATATTTCTTATGGGGCAAAGACAACATCTGAACTTTTGTTATAACATCTGAACTTTTGTTTTATCTCGGGGCCATTTTGCGCAGTTTAATGGACAAAAAATAAACATTTTTTTGTGACCTTTAGCGTATTGTTTCAACTTGTTAGCATGCAGATATTTTGTGGCCAAGTATACTTGAAATTTTATTTGGGGCACCTAAGTTATTTGAAATATTGTCAGCCTCATGGTTTCCATGAGACCGTGAGACTGAAGTCTTGAATAATTGTGGCTTCTGTAAAGCCTCAGTGCATCCTCAAGGCCCCTGGGTCTCAGTTAAAGTGAGAGAATCTGAATCTCAGAGCAATGATGGGTGTCTTTGAAATTCAGATTCACTGAGAAAAAATTGAAAACAAAAGGAAGGTCATGTTTTTAAATGACTATATATAGTTACCTGGCTGGGGAAACAAAACAAAACAAAACAAAACACAAATTTAGATGGAAGGTAGAACCCTTCACCATCATGAAGAAGACATTTAGGAGACTAAAAGAAGTCTAGGACTTTGGAGGTGAACCTGAGTGGAAGATCAAGTCCAGTATTTGAATCAGAGTCAAGGAAACCAAGCACACACAGAAGAGAAAAATTACTGTTGCACAGTAACAACCCTCAGTGTCTTCTCCTTTTTCCACAAAGACTCACAGGCCAGCTAAACCCATCCTCAAGGTTGGCACAGGAGTCCACTGACTGTCAGCCCACCGCTTGCTTTCTCATACGAGGGAGCACCTCAGCATTCAAGTGAAAATAACCTTAGTTCAATTTTAATTGTAAAGAAGCAAATTTCTTACAAATGCCATGACTTTACCATTAGCTCCCACATAGCTTGCAACATAGCTTAAAACACAGCAATATGACATCAAGGCTGAAAACTGCTTGATTATTTAAATGTTAGAGTTTTTGCTAGCTCTTGAAGCCCAAGATGAGTGACGGCTGACCCTAAGAGTTACTGAATCATCGCTCAGTGACTAATTTTCATCCTCATCCTCTGTATCTTGTTTGCTTTTTTTTTTTTTTTTAGCAACTCCTTAAAGGAAACCATATATTTGTAAATGTGCCTTTCTCCAGTGGTTTTGTTGTGTTTGTTTTGATTATCATATAGGAATTCAGCCTTTTCCAAATATTCATAGAAAAAAAATAGAAGCCATTTTCCACTTGAAAAATGCTTTTCATTTTGTAAGACCCTAGAGTACCTTACTGGTAACACCACAATTCAAACATGTTTGGCATTAAGTTTCAACCCCAGAGAGGCAGAGAGCCTGGCTTGTGTTTTTCCGGAATGGCTATTTGCTTGACTTCAAATCCCATGAACCCTGAATCTATGAATTTTTAGAATTCCATTTTTAATCTCCATCACATCTTTATATGTATGAGAAAGATATAAGGCCCAGATCACTGACTCACTGAATAGAATTTCCTAAATGAGAGTGAAAAATTAGTTCCCTGGGAGAAAATTTAATGAGAATATACCTTTAGCAGTTATTAAATGCTACTGCATAATTTAAAAAGAGAGAGAGAAATTGTCTGAGGCTGAGAAGCAGACTGACCAAGATTCTAGTAAACCCTTCAGATGTAGTTAAAGGCAAACCTCCCGCTTGCCTATAGCTATGGCTTTTCTGACTGATAGGATTCCAGAACAATTTTGTGACGAAAGGAACATGACTGTGTTGAATCATCTTTCATATTACTTCAAGGGTATTTTCCATTATTGGTGCTGCTTTTTTTTTAATGGATAAGTCTTAAAAATAAGTGTATCTCTGTAAATGTCCTTTGTTAAGCTCTTAGTTCAGAGAATTCTTAATAGGTATTTCAGTCATTAGAGGGAATTAGCCAGGTGGTGCAGAATACCATATGCAAGGCTCTATTACACAGCCAGACAAGTCTAAATATGCCCTCTGTTTTCAAAAGCCTCCTGGTCCTTAATCTATTCTCAATATTCTCCATTATTAATTCTTAACCATGTTAAATATAGATGTGAGGCTAAAGCAAGGTGCTTTTATTTTCAAAAGGGTTCTCGTTGCTAGATATATGGGTGAGTCGGTGTCTGGAAGAGGTGAAAGAGGAGAATCCTATACATTCAACAATATTTATCACGTACCTATTTATTTACTACACACTGTGAAAGATGTAAAAAAATGGATAAAATATTTAAGGACAGAAACTCAAGATGTTTATAATCTGATTGGCTGCGGAGTGCCGAAGTAGGTATGTGACAGTGAAAAATGTTCTATGTACAAAAGAAAGTATTTGAGGAGCCCATTGAAGGGAGAGTCTTCATCAATTGGACTAATGATTTGGAGGCTGGAATCAGTCTGCTTGCAAGTTCTACAGGTTATGCTAATCCCCACCCCAGCCCCTTGGTTTGGTGTTAGGGAGTAGATTACATATTTCAGTCCATTTCCTTGGAGACTACCAGTCCAGGAGAAAAGAAAGCAGGCATGTCAGCAAATGACCTGGCACATGTTAAGGGCACTTTTGATTTCACTCTTGATTTTGATTCGCCCTAATCAAAATCAAGAGTAGATTTTTGATGTCGTTGTTTGTTTGTTTGTTTTATTTTGATCTTCTTCATTGATAGATTTTCTTAGAGTGGGGAAGAGGGAGGTAGTGAGAAGTAGCAAAGGTAGGTGACGATCGCACTGTGTTTTTTTCTCAGGTGGGAAAGAGAAGGTAAGCTAAGAAATCAAAAATCTCCTCACTGATGATGCTATGAATGCATTTCCAGGAATGAAGACATTAGATTGGAAATATGCTATTTGGTCAAGAATGGTCATTTAAAGACTCATATTCTGACATTGGGATATGCTGTCCTTCCACATTAGTGCACAGTTGATTCTCCATGAAGGGTTACATGCCTCCTTTTTTATTTCTCTATAAAGTTACCCATCCCTTGGGCCACCTCTTCTTCTAGCAAACCTCACAATAACTAATCCTTGAACCACTGAATCACAGAGGGTACATTATCTCCTAGATATATTTCTTGCATTGGATTGTTATTTTTCTTTTGATGATTTTATTATTTTTTGTTTTTGTTTTACATTTATCTCGTACCTTAACAATTTAAATAGATGAGGGGCTGTATTTTATGTCTCTGTGTGTCTCTTAGCAACAGGTGTGGATAAAACCGGCAGTATGGTTGTTTGATTGGTTTCAATACAGGACATCGGAGTCCTTATTTGTGTGTGACCAAGTCAGGGCTTGAACCCCATGGCCAGTCAGTACCAATGCATCTTGAGAACAGCTACTTCTTTCTTTCACATAATGCCATTATGAAAAGCATTATAAAGAACACTTTTTTTTTCTACTTTTAAAGACATGCCTAGAGCAATAGGAGTAAATCCCTTTTTTAAGTATAGACTTTCAATTTTTTGCTTTTCTTTTCTCTTAGCATCCATTTGTGTTTCAGTTGTGTTTTAAAATGTGAGAATATTAAAATATTTCCATAGTATGAAATATCTTGTGTAGCTTTTTAAAAAAAATCTTGTTTGAAAGATAATCTTGGGGGATATTACTAGAATTTCTGTTGAGCAAAAAAAAAAAAAGTACTAAGTACAAAACAAACCAAAAACCTACAACATAACATAAAATAGTCCCCAAATGAACAACCATAATTTATGTTTACAGTCTTAAACATAATAATTTTTAATTTTTTAAAAATACAATCATTAAGGAGCACCTGGGTGAATAAGTCAGTTATGTGTCTGCCTTTGGCTCAGGTCATGATCTCAGGCCCTGGGATCAGGCCCTGCATGGGAACCCTGCTCAGTGGGGAGCCTACTTCTCCCTCTCCCTCTGCCCTCCCATCCTGCTTATGCTCTGTCTCTCTCTCAAATAAACAAAATCTTTTTTTAAAAAAATGCAATTGTTAAGACAGGGGGTTGATAAAAATGAAATTATGAATAAGTGAAGAGGATCTGGGAGGTGGATGGGTAGATCTTCTAATGTGAAATTTTTGAGTGACTTTAAAATAAGAGTAATAAACCGGATATCATTTAAAAAACTGATCAGAGTCTTAAGCCAGCAGCCCTATCTCTGTTCCAGCCTGGGTTGTTTGACTGTGTGGAAATAGTCTTAGTATGAACAAAATACACAGCAATACTGCCCTCTGCAGTTCTCCTGAAAGACAGCAGCTTGTCTCCAAGTGTGTTAAGAGGCTAGCTGGTTTTAAATGAGCCCCAATTTATATGGAAAAGTTCAAATGTGTTTGGCTTCGACGTGTGTTGTAGCAGTAAGCAACCTGGGCCACCAGCTACCTACCTCTGTGTCTGATGACTGCCTATAGAAATCAGATACTCCAAAAGAGCTACACGGTCTGTGTTGTTTCTGTGAATATATGATATCAGCAATGGTTCTTGAAACATTTTCATTCTGTGGTCTGGTTAACAATGCATATCTCCTTTTCACATACAGATGCCATGCTGGAATTAAGAAAGTAGTCTGATACACCAGAAGGACAGTGGAATATATGAAGTCTGGGAAAAGTGTTTATGATTAAAAACAGTGAAACTGCTTTATGGTCATATTTTTTTAGTAGTAGTAGAGGAAATATTGGATTAAACTCAGTTGCCCCTGATAATGAAAACTAAAAAGTAGAAAGGATATATGATCAAAACAAGATTCAAGGGCAAACATTTGGATGTTTAAATGAAATGTTGGTATCTCTCTCTCTCTCTCTCTCTCTCTCTCTCTCTCTTTCTCGTATATTTTGTTTATTTAGAAAGAGAATGCACATGCGAATGGACAAAGGGGCAGAAAGGGTGACAGAGAATTTCAAGATCCCCACACAGCTCAGAGCCCAACATGGACTCCATCTCACAGCCGTGAGATCATGACCTGTACCAAAATTCAGAATCAGACACTCAACCGACTGAGCCACCTAGGCACCCCAAAATATGGGCATCTATTTAATTGTAAATTCATGTGAGAAACAGTAAGAAACTAGTAGTCACATGACATAATATAGGAAAGCTTTGTCAAAAAACTTACGTGAAAGTAAAATTCCATAGAGAAAGAGATATGTTTTGTCCCCCAAATATGGGCAGAAAGGCAATATTTCCTGGTGTACAAGAACAAAATTAGAATGGGTTCAAATCTGAGTGTTGTCACACACTGTGTGAGCTTGGGCAGGTTACTAGAACTCCTCATGCTTCAGTTGTGAAATTAAATTGTAACTATGTAAGAATGGTATAGTATTCTCTGTTATTATATTACTATTTTCAGAGTGAAGTATTTTATAAATTTGTTTATGAGCATATGTAGCCTATGGGGAGACTGAAAGTTCAACTTCTACCTTCATTAAGATGTTAGTTATAAATAGCAGAAGGCACCTCATATTACTTTAAATAAAAGGGAGGGGTAATATTATAAAAATTCAGTGGTTATTTTTAGGGCTCAAGGAAAAATTGCTACTAAGTCTCAGAATAAATAAAACACTTAACTTGAAACTCCCAGGCAATACTTTTCTCTGCTCCTGTTCTTGCCCTTTCTGGCACACCTGTGTCATTCCTCTCTCTCCTGTCAGGCTGACTTTCTCTCCTTCGATGTGGCAGAATATGACCGCCCAGCCCTAAAGATGTGGTTACACCTCTAGTCACACAGAGATCCCAAATTCCTTTTTCTTAGCTCCTATCCAAATTCCTAGGAATGGGACTCTAGCCCAACATGGATGAGATGCTCAGTTGGAACTGTGGCCATCAGGTGAGACTTACTACCAGACATATAGTCTGAACATGTTATCTTTATGCCATTTTTTAAACATAAAATTTAGGAATTCCTTTGTTCTTTCTGCATAAGCAGTCTTCAGTTTACCAAGCTTTCCATTGACATAGTTGTCTGTTACTTGTCCAGAATTCAGAAAATATTTCTTGTGCCGATTCTATTATACAATATTGTTAATGGCCTCAGAAGAATCCCACTCCATCCTTTGCCCCCCCCCAAAAAAAGTTGCAAAGAAAAATTGATTAACTCACTGTGTGTCTGAAAAGTTATTACTAATTACAGGAGAAGTCATGGAAACCACACAGCAAAGATTTTTCAGGACTGCTCTACTTTCGTATAATCTCGTCAGATTGTCAAACTGCACATTCTTTTTTATTGTTTGAAAACTGTTGCCCACAAATATAGTTTTGACCATAGTGTATCATGTTCTTTTTAAAGAAAAATAAGTTTAGACTTCCTGCCTGTAGTCTTGGCAGCAATAACTAGAATTTCCACTCATTTCTATGCATCCATGTAGCCATCCACCGATCCCTGCAGGTACTGTGTCTGGCCCTGTCCTAGACCAAGGGAGAGCTTCTGAAAGAAGCTAAAGTGTCAACTTTTCTGCAACTTGTCTTGAGTAGGAGGAAATAAGAAAAAGTACAAAACCAATAAAAAGTATAAGTTAATGTTTAATTATCAGGTAATGATAAGTGCTCCTTTTTTTAAAGTAAAATAAATCAGCAGATCATCATATGGAATGACTGGGATTTTTTTAATTGGACCCTGAGATCAGATTCCCAAATTTTAATCCAGCAGCTGTGGTTCTAGAAGCAGGACAAGGTGCTCTAGAAGGAGGGTTAAGGACCCAGGAAACTGAGGGCAATCTTGTTACCTTGGCGCATCAGAGATATTTTGTCCCAAAATGGCTCTTGTTCACCCTCTTTCTAGAGTCCAGAGTTTCATTTGGCTCTTTTCATCCCTTTCTGTCTCCATGTCTGTTTCTTCCCGTGAGAGATTTTCCTTTTTGCTGCTTCACTGCAGGACAAAGTTCTCAGAGCACTCCTCTCCCTTCTTCATAGTTTGTTGTGGTTTTAAAGCACGTTTTCTTTGATTTTTATAACCATTTAAAAAATATTATACAAACACTAAAAAATTCTAATGCTACTACAGAATACACATAAAAATGTGTTTAACTGATTAATTGCCTTCAAATTATCAGTCTCTTTGCTTAGGCTTATATATTAAAATGTGTGGATGAAAATCATACTATATATTTATGTGTAAGTAAGTATGATTCATATACACAATTACTTTGAATTTATTGAATATGTTTTTTTGTTCTGTATCTCATTTTTCATGTAATGATTTACTTTAGACATCTTTTTATATCAGAACATATTGATTTAATGTATTACTTTTGATAGCTGCATAGTATTTCATTGTACAGATGCAAAATAATTAAAATTTTTATTCAGTTCTTAATATTTAGGTTGTTTACAGTATCTGCTATTGCAAACAGAACTGTAAGTCTTAGAAATAGATCTTGTTGACTCAGATGTTGTATGTAAATTTACATGTTAGGTTGACCATAAGAAATTACAGATTAAAACCTGTCAAATGTTGGCAAATTTGTATGGTTTAACCTAATAGATATCGTCAAATTCCTCTCCAAGGCTCTCAGCCCAGCTTTGTTTGTTTTTCATTTCTAACAGCTGTTGAAACAGAAAATATCTTGGATGTTAAGCTATGCTGGATAATGGAAAACCATATGGATTGTTATTAGTACAAGTCATTGTCTCCTATTAACTAGACCCACACTTCCATTTGCAAATGTTCCTAGGAGACTGCCTTTTCATTCTTTCTACTGCCAAAGCGAGAGTCCTTTATAGTTGTAGGAATTAGGTAGTTGAATGACAGAGAGAAGAAAATAGACAAGGACTCCAGATTAGCTCTAGGATGACATTGGTCAACCATTTAATCTTCCTAACTTGATTCAGATAATGAATACAGACAATAACTACCTTAAAAAATAAATGAAATAATTCTTAAGGCTCTTCCTAGATTAAGAAATCAAACCTTCCTTCTTTCATCGCTCTCCCCTCTCCTCCCCTCCCCTCCTTTCCCTTCCCCTCCCCTCCTTCCTTCATTTCAAAGGTCTGTATGTCCACGCTACAGGGATATAGGAAGGAAGAAGGAGTGCCTGTCTGGGCCATGTAGCAACCGGGAGCCTCTGGAAACCACGCCCACCCCAGAGCTCGGCACTGAGCTGTTTCAGTCATTCAGGAGGTGCTCCGTGGTTCTAATAGTGCTCTCAGCATTTGATGGCGCCGGGTCTGGATAAGTTCTCATTCAGGTCCAGTCTGTGGGTGCAAGCACTGGAGAAGAACACACGTTCTCAACGTGACTCTCCACCATTTGCCAAACACTCGATGCCCACCAAGAAGCGTGACTCCTCTGTTTCACAATCTTCTCTCAGCACATGACTCGCCTGTTTCACAATCTTCTCTCAGGGCATGTTTCCCTAAAGCAACTGCAACCCCGTGAGGCATGTAATTCTAATTTAGCATCCTTTGTGCATGTTGAACTGCCAAAGTGGTTGTTCTCTTTGTTAACGCAAGAAATTCAAATAAATTCAAATAGTGTTCCAGGTTCTGACCGGGCTCTCATTCAGTGGTAATCAATTGGTATTAAATATTAAGGCCATTTCTTTTTTACAGATGAGGGAAGAGAGACGCTGTACTTACATGCTTTGGAATAAAGGGGAGGGGGCACGATGGGCACTGGAAGGACACAGATCCTAGGTGGAAACCTTCGACTAGTGCTCAGTATCTTCATTCTGTGAGCAAAGTGCTTCACTTGTCTGAGCATCACTTTTCTGCAAATGGGGTCAATAACTCTCACTAAAACCAGTGTCTCTTGTGTGGTAGTTAGGAAAATATATGTAACATGTCTGATACCTCACACAGCACAAGGAAGCCCTAAAGCATTGTTAACTTTGGCTCCTGAGTCTCAATATCGACCTGCCAGTAGAGATACTTGCCACAAAACACTACCGGAATGTTGGGATTGTAGAGGATTTGTACTGCTGAGGATAAGACCGTGTAAATTTTGGCAGCACCGATTAAAGTATTCTTTTCAGGATTAGGGACTGAACTTTTTCAGTTATTTGGTAGACGTTTAATTTGTCTTTGTCGCTGGTATAGTGGAGAAAGAATGTGTCTTTTTGAAGCTATTGTTAAACTGATTAGAAAGCCCTTTTAAAAAATGAAGGACATTAATTTTTTTTTCCCTCAAAGATATAGCACATATCAAGCCCCATCTTCATGGGGGTATTTGTTACGTGAATGAAAATCACAGATTTAAATTGAATAAAGATGTTCTAATTGTAGGAACATGTCCTGATAGTTGTGGGTTTTGTTTTGTTTTTCTACCTTTCTTCTTTTTTTTTTTCTTATTTATGGGTATAGTAGGCTTGGTACCATTTAAAAGGTCTCGATTTTCCACAGGACTTGAATGAGGTAGGGAAATGGGAGGACTTAGATATATACTTATAGTTCTCAGGTAGTAAGGTAATCATTTCATGGGGTCTTCATTTCAAAGCCTCACGAACAGACCAAATTGTAATAAGACTTGCCTTTGCTTCAGTAGCTGAGAAACCTTTCTCTTAATGTCATCCTAGCCTTTGGGTCCATACGTTTCAGAATAATATTTGGAAGCTAACATTTCAATAGAGCGAATTGTGGGTCCCACACATAACCCTTTATGTGCTAGCTGTGGCTTCTTCAAATACTTGTCCTTGTCTTTTAAATTGGTTTTGAAAAGAGGAATGTTCCCTTCTCTGGCTTATTTTAGCTCAGCAATCATTCTTCTGAACAAGCAGTAGCTTTCCTAGAAATATGCTTATTTAGCAATATCTTTCTTATTAAGCAATGTCTTTCACTTAATTTTAACTTTTGAATTATAACTTCCATCAGTCTTAGCAGACTTTCCTTATGTATTATCCTTATCAGAATAACTTCAGTGATGTTTAGATTCTCATCATATTCTCTAGAAAGGCTCAGATCGAAAAAGTCCTCTTTTTCACACAATTGTACACATATATACACAACATTTTCCCTATTTTAGACACACACAGAGACAATTGTATAGGTCAATTCTGAAGGTCCCACTCTAAATTCTGTTAATTAATAACAAATTTAATACTTCATAATTGGGTGGACATTGAATTTTCAGTTCTTGTGGGCAAGTAATGTCTAGATTTGCCTCTTGAGAATTTAGAGAGATGAGTAAAAGCAATTAGTAAGAGGCTTTAAAATCTGCTAATTACTGAAAGCAGAAATACTGGACGAGGCACTGAACTTAGAGCAGAAGGACTGAATTTAGTCCTGGATCAAATATTTGTCAATCCTGTGACACTGAGCAAGCCACTTAACTTTTTTCCTCCTCTGTTTACAAGTCTGTGAAATTGGGGGGATTATTCCTGTTCTGTGTACCTCCCAAGAAAGAGGTTTATAAGTGTTCTGTAGTTCCTCGAGTATAGATCCTTGACTTCTTTGGTTAGGTTTATTCCTAAGTATCTTATAGTTTTTGGTGCTATAGTAAATGGAATCGATTCTCTGATTTCCCTTTCTATTTTTTCGTTGTTAGTGTATAAGAATGCAACTGATTTCTGCGCGTTGATTTTGTATCCTGCCACATTACCAAATTGTTATATGAGATCTAGTAGTTTGGGGGTAGAGTCTTTTGGGTTTTCCACATACAGTATCATGTCATCTGCAAAGAAAGAGAGTTTGACTTCCCCTTTGCCAATCCAAATACCTTTTATTTCTTTCTGTTGTCTGATTGCTGTTGCTAGGACTTCTAACACTATGTTGAACAGTAGTGGTGAGAGTGGGCATCCCTGCCTTGTTCCTGATCTCAGAGGAAAGGCTGTCAGTTTTTCCCCATTGAGGATGATATTCACTGTGGGTTTTTCGTAGATAGATTTTATGAGGTTGAG
>PITA01025041.1:0-25125 GCA_004023965.1 Spilogale gracilis
TTTCAAGACACGTCTCCAAAGGCAAAGGAGACAAAAGCTAAAATGAACTTCTGGGACTTCATCAAAATAAAAAGCTTCTGTACAGCGAAGGAAACAGTCAACAAAACAAAGAGGCACCCACAGAATGGGAGAAGATATTTGCAAATGACACTACAGACAAAGGGCTGGTATCCAAGATCTATAAAGAACTACTCAAACTCGGGGCGCCTGGGTGGCTCAGTTGGTTGGGCAACTGCCTTCGGCTCAGGTCATGATCCCGGAGACCCGGGATCAAGCCCCACATCGGGCTCCCTGCTCGGCAGGAAGCCTGCTTCTCCCTCTCTCACTCCCCCTGCTTGTGTTCCCTCTCTGGCTGTGTTTCTCTCTGTCAAATAAATAAAATCTTTAAAAAAGAAAAAAAAAAAAAAAAAAAAAAAAAAAAAAAAAAAAAAAAAAAAAAAAAAAAAAAAAAAAAAAAAGAACTACTCCAACTCAACACCCAAAAAGAAGATGAACACATCAAAAAATGGGCAAGAGACATGAAGAGGCACTTCTCCGAAGAAGATATACGAACGGCTAACAGACACATGAAAAAATGGTCATCATCACTAGCTATCAGGGAAATTCAAATCAAAACCACACTGAGATACCACCTTACACCAGTCAGAATGGCCAAAATTAACAAGACAGGAAACAACAAGTGTTGGAGAGGCTGCGGAGAAAGGGGAACCCTCTTACACTGTTGGTGGGAATGTAAACTGGTGCAGCCGCTTTGGAAAACAGCGTGGAGATTCCTTAAAAAATTAACGATAGAGCTACCCTATGACCCTGCAATTGCACTACTGGGCATTTACCCCACAGATACGGATGTAGTGAAAAGAAGGGCCATATGCACCCCAATGTTCATCGCAGCAATGGCCACAATTGCCAAACTGTGGAAAGAGCCATGGTGCCCATCAACAGATGAATGGATAAAGAAGATGTGGTACATATATACAATGGAATACTATGCCTCCATCAGAAAGGACGAATATCCAACTTTTGTAGCAACATGGACTGGACTGGAAGAGATTATGCTGAGCAAAATAAGCCAAGAAGAGTAAGTCAAGTATCACATGGTTTCACTTACTTGCGGTGCATGAGGGGCAAACTGGAGGACAGTGGTAGAAGGAAAGTAAATGGAAACTAGGGTAATCTAGGGAGGGAAATGAAACAACAGAGACTTTGGACACAGAAACAAACTGAGCGACTTGGAGGGAGGGGGGTGGAGGGATGGGAGAGCCTGGTGGTGGGTACTGGGGACACCTAAAGCGTGGAGCACTGGGTGTGGGGAATGGGGAATGAATCTTCAAACACTGGGAAAAAAAAATTTAGTAACAATAAAAAAAAAAAAGTGAAGCATAATATTGCTACCCCTGGGTCAGGCAGATCTGATTGGGAAACTCACTATCTCTAGTCCATTGAATAAATTACCTAAACTGTCTCATCTCTTCTCCCAGTTTTAAAACAGATATAATAATACAACTCACCTCATAAGCTCACTGTGTGATTTACTTGAAAGAGTGTATGGAAATCATTTAACACAGAACCTGCACATAGTTTGCTCTCAAACAAGCAGATTTTTAATTTTTTCAAAACTTGTCCTCGCTTGTTGTGGTAGTCATTAGAACTATTTGCCAAATATTTCTAGGTCTACCTCCATTCCAGACAAGTCGTAAATTACACTCTGTAGTCCTTTCTTGGTTGGAAGGGTATGTGACATTCTGGCGAAAAGACTGTGAGCAAAAGTGATGTATGTCACTTCCAAGTCAATAGGAAATCCTGTGCAAGTCCTTCTCTTTGACAAAGCGACCACTCATGTTCAGGCAGATGTC
Organism: Spilogale gracilis; assembly: GCA_004023965.1. Classification (NCBI taxonomy): domain Eukaryota; kingdom Metazoa; phylum Chordata; class Mammalia; order Carnivora; family Mephitidae; genus Spilogale; species Spilogale gracilis. Next base: position 1,854 of record PITA01025041.1, read on the forward strand.
CAACTACTCTGTCACCCTTAGCCTCTGAGTAATATCAATTAGTAAAACTCTAATGTGGCCCATAATGAACACACAGTAGAAGTAAATGTTTCCAGTCCTAAGCCACCAAGATTTGGTAAGCATAACCTAGCCTGTCCTGCCTAACATATTTCAGTTCTCAACATTAGTAACACACTTCTTATAACCTGTAACTCAAATCAAGGGTGCCTGGGTGGCTCAGTCAGTTAAGCTTCTGCCTTCAGCTCAGGTCATGATCCCAGGGTCCTGGGATCAAGTCCCACGTTGGGATCCCCACTCCACAAGAAGTCAGCATCTCCCTCTCCCTCTGCCTATAGCTCCCCCTGCTTGTGCTCTCTCTCCCTTCTTGGTCAAATAAGTAAATAAAATCTTTAAAAAATAGATTTAAAAGAAAAACAAATTAATATGTCATTGTGAAACAGGCTTTTATAAAGACATGGCTGATAACAGAATAGCTAAAAATACTAAGAATGCCCAGTACAAAGATAATGAGGTATTATCTGTGTCATATAAAAACAGCAGAACTCTTTAAACAGTGTAAAAGAAGGAAAGAAAATACTTACTGAATATTTACCACAGTTTTCCTGACCCAAGGATCTTATCAAACCTCATTCAATATTCATAGTTTTTTTTCAAAGAATTAGTAATCAGTTATTTAGAAAAGCCTTTTGATTCCCTTTTTTAGTATTTGAGTGTCCCTAATCAATGAACAATTTTTTGTTTAATGTGGCAACCAAATACAGGTAGTTCTTGCAAACCCAAGAATTGATCAAAATATAAGGCATCCTTGAGTAACAGAAACTTGCTGGAGTGTTTTATTGTTTGGAGATGGGAGCTGTTATTGCTAATTTTGTTTGTTTTATGAGGTCACTTATGATATCCATATTGACACTTCTAAGCCAGCCTCCAGTTTACTATTGTGTAAACATGCACATGTGTGTGTGAATGAATGTGAGGAAGAGAGAGAGAGAGAGCACAGAAGAAAGCATTTGGGAAAAGTTCTTTTGAAACCATATCCTTTAAGAAGAGAGAAAAATGGAAACACAGAGCAAGGCAGAGTGAATCTCTCTGCTGGCTTGATGGTGAGCATCTGTCTTCTAAAATAGAGGACCATGACAAAAATTGGCACTGCTCCCCTTAATGCTAGACTACATGTCTAAACTTCACCAAGGCTTGAAAGTTTCCCAACTGTATTTTCCTTAGTAAAGCCCTGGATCTATCAACACCTACACTTGCTTGTAATTTCAGGTCTTACACCTCTAGAGAAAGTTAAAACAATTTGAAAAGATGCCTTGAATTCTAATAATCTACATGCATAGTGCAATTTCTCATCCACGTCATTTCATTTGGTGCTCACAAAAATCCTAGAAGACAGGCAAGGCAAGAAATATTATCTTCATGTTATAGAAAGAGAAGCTGAGGTTGAGATAAAATAACTGATTTCCAGAAGGTCACATATCACAACTCCAAGGCAGAACTAGAATACACCTAGGTCATCTAACATGACATCTTCCCAGTAGCAACAATGCTTCCAGCCAAGCCCATGAGCTAAGACATAATTTCAGAGTTACTGGTAAAAGTGGCCTCTAAAAGTAAAAGAGAAAATATTTTTAAATATATGTATCCCTGGGGAAATTCCTTTGATAAAACTGAATTTCTCTTAGAGGTTAATTTCTCTATTCTGGTATTTTTTCATATTTTTCTTTTATTAACTACAACCAGAGAATCCTTCCATGAAACAAATGAATAGCCAGCTGAGGCATTAACATTTCGTTGTTTTTTTTTTTTTAGATTTTATTTATTTGACAGAGAAACACAGCGAGAGAGGGAACACAAGCAGGGGGAGTGAGAGAGGGAGAAGCAGGCTTCCTGATGAGCAGGCAGCTCGATGTGGGACTCGATCCCGGGTCTCCGGGATCATGACCTGAGCTGAAGACAGTCGCTTAACCAACTGAGCCACTCAGGCGCCCCGGCATTAACACTTCTGATGGAACAAATCATTTAATTAGGATATTACCTATCTCCTCAAGGAATGTCAAAGGAACACATTTTCTTTCAGTATCATAATATTCCATAATATCCCATTGGCGTATGTCTCAACACTACCTTATTTCACTAGGAAGCCATTTATTTAATTTTATTACACTTTGAAATTCAGTACCTGAATTCCCTGGGTGGCCTAAAGGTGCTTCCACAGAAGCTCACATGTGGTAAAACAAATGACTGAGGACAGAGGGAGTACTAAATGGGGCAGGCAGGTCAGAGTGCACAGTTTGCCACTGTATTTAGGAAATTATAGTCCAGCTGCTTTTAGTTGCATCCTAACTGTCCATTTTCAGATGGTACTTCTGCCAAACATCAGATCACTGGGGCTCATTAAAAAGCTCAAATAGCACATTCAAATTTGAAACTATAGGTCTTATTTATTTCTAGTGTTTCAGCTGGCAGACATGAAAAGAACTTTTGAGCAGGAAAAAAAAAAGATGAAGAAATAACTTACAGTGAATGGAAAATGTTAAGAAAGCGAGGGCTAGACAATTCTATGAGTCACTACTAAGATATCTAAAGGGATAGGGATTCCAGTCCACTCACTAAAGTGTGGGCTGAAATGTTGCTTTATTTTTCAAGAATTTCCATGGGAGGCATTTGGAGGGGAAAACAGGCAGTGGTCATGCTTGACTACAGCCAGAAAAGGCATATCTTGAGAGTAGTGAGACACTGGCACAACTTGAAGACACTCTACAACATAGATGAGATTTCCAGTTGTAAATGATTTTAAAAGACTTGACGGCCCTTTTTCAAAAGAGAATATGATCCCCTTAAAAAGCTGTTCTAAATGAACAAATGTAGCTTCTAAAATTACTTTTAATTTACTTCTGGGTTCATAAATACAACTAGTTAGTTTTGTCTAAGACTTAAAATCTTAGAAATCCTATTTCTGAAAAGGGAGAAAAATATTCTAACATAAGAACTGTTAGACTCACAATTTTCTTTGTAGGAAAAAACTGTCACCTATTAATTTTTCACAACAGGAACCAAATGAAGAAATGTTACCCTGTAGATATTAATTTAGAGTGAATACCATAATATCTACTACCTATTTCCTAGGGGGAAAAATGGCTTATGCCTTTGAGGCAATCTGCCTAAATTTAAGAAGTGTCAGTTCTATCCCTGAGAAGCCATGGTGGGCAGTGCAATCCTAACCCGATCACTTATTAGCTTCAAGTTTCAGTGCCCTCTGTAAAAATGAAAATAATAATAATAATAGTACTTAATTCAGGGAGTTATTGTGAATTTAATTAAATAACATCTGCAAAGTACTTCGCACATAATTAATGGTAGCTGTTTTTATTATTTAATTTTTAAGAAATATTTTTCCACAAAAAGGTAAAGAACAGTTGACTATATAATGTTATTTGACTTTTCCAACTTTGTTACTGACCACTGAGATTTGCTATATATGTGCCACAAGCACACTGAACACAGGATCAATGACTTACGGAGGGATAAGTGGAGTACAGGGGATATATAATGACATGTATGTGGAAAAGTCCCACTTTCAGGCCTCTCCTCCATTGAGCTTGACAAGTATGTGATGGGTTCCCACTATGGCCCCATTCCTCCAAGAGATGCCTCATGCCCACCTTCAAGAGATACTCTCAATGAAAAGACATAATTTGCACACATGGAACAATGAAAGATATGGTTAAACAATAAGATGAATGGTATCATAAAGATTATAGTGGGTATTTAACAAATAATGTCAAATTTTAAGATTTAGAGCCATACAAATGCAGAGCAAGCTGCAAAAAAAAAAATATGATTAATCTTAATCTGTCTCATAATGCCATACTCTACTAATCTGCAAAAAAAAAAAAAAAAAAAAAGTAAAATTCCAACAACTTCTGGTCACTTTATTTTAGACATCTAGTTTACTTATGATTTCTAAGTTACACTGGAAAACTGGAAATCCACTAACTTGGGTTTCTGCTCTCTGAATTTTATTTTATTTATTCATTTTTTTATTGTTACTTAAGTTTTTTTTATTTTCCAGTGTTCCAAGATTCATTCCCCATTCCCCACACCCAGTGCTCCATGCATTAGGTGCCCCCATTATTCATTTTTAAGGATTTCATTTACTTATTTGACACAGAGAGAGATGAGAGAGGGAACATAAACAGAGGGAGTAGGAGAGGGAGAAGCAGGCTTCCCGCTGAGCAGGGAGCTGATGAGGGCTTGATCCCAGAACCCTGGGATCATGATCTAAGCTGAAGGCAGCCACTATTGCCACCTCTATTTAAATTTTAAATGTAATATTTACCTAATAATTTCTCAGACATCTCAAAGATATAAAATTATGGTTGTTTCACCTTTATGAGATCAAACCATTCAAGGATTCCTAAAATTGTGTATTATACAAGTGCATGGGCAAAGAGCAAAGGCAGTGAAGTGCTCAACAGATGTCAATAGCTCAAAGAAAAAAGATCAGAAAAGAAAGTATGCCCCCTAGTGTTTATGGAATGAACAAATGTCCAACTGTTTGAACACAAGTCATATCTGAAAAAAGAAGTTTGACTTGTTTCCCTCTAATTTTCTAGATCCTGATTCCATCATATCGTAACAGGTTTATGACCATGCATATGTAACTAAAGTTATTGCAGACAAGTCTAGTCCTTGACTCTCTCTTCTGCAAAATACAGAAGCATAAGGTTGTTTATCTGTCTTCTTGTGCTGATCTTTCTATTTGAAATTTTTAGTAACTGAAAGTAAAAGATGTGTTTTCCTGAGTATGGTTATCTAGTTATTAAAAAGTTCTATAAGCAAGATCAGTCAATAATGTAACTGGTGACAAAATAAAAGGAATCATATGGAACTGCCATTATTCCTTCAGTTTTTACCCTCACCTAAAACCTGAGCAAATCACATGTAAGAACCTCAGTGAACTGATAGGAACTCTAGCACTTAGAAACTGCCTATTGACCTACTTGTTTCATGTAACTTTACAAACTCACAGATATTTTTTTGGACTCACAAATATTTTTTTAAAGATTTTATTTATTTATTTGACAGAGATAGAGATCACAAATAGGCAGAGAGGCAGGCAGAGAAAGAGGGGGAAGCAGGCTCCCTGCCAAGCAGAGAGCCTGATGTGGGGCTCGATCCCAGGACCCTGAGATCATGACCTGAACTGAAGGCAGAGGCTTAACCCTCTGAGCCACCCAGGCACCCCTGGGATCACAAATATTTTTGACATTAATCATTCACAGTCATTTTTGCTATATGCTCTTATTGATTGAAGGCACAGTTATAATTAAAGAGCAGTGTAATATGTGGTTATAAGCACAGAAGCTGGGGCCCAGACTGCCTGATTTCAAATCCCAGCTACACTGCTGACTAGTTGGTGGCATAAGCTTGGGATAGAGACTCAATGTCTTCACCTTTCTCTCACCCATAAAATAGGATCATATTTATAGCTACCTCGTGGGATTCTATATACCAATACATAATAGAACTGGGCCTACAGTAATTACTACAGAAGAGATTACCAGCATCAGTATTGTTATTTTATCACTATTTCATTTCTTCACTTTAGCCTATTATGTAGTTATACTGTTTTACAGTGTTTTATGTAAAATAAGGTTTTTAGGTTGGAATAATTTAAAATGTACTGGAGTATCTGGAAATAATCAAAAAATAGGTATCTATGGTAAGAAAAAATACAACTTTGCTGATAAATACAAAAGAAGTCTTGAGGAAATAGAGTCATATAATGTTTATGAATATAAAAAAGAATATTATAATAATGTATCAACATAAATGATATTATTTAAAAGTAACAATAAATCTAACTCAAGCTGATTTTTAAACCTAGAGAGAATTGGGGTGTCAGGGTGGCCCAGTTGGTTAAGCATCTGACTCAGTTTCAGCTCACGTTGTGATCTCAGGGTTGTGAGATCGAGCCCCACATAAGGCTGTGCTCAGCATGGAGTCTGCTTGAGATTCTCACTTCTCCTCCCTCTGCCCCTCTCGTTCATGCTCATGCATGCTCCCTCTAAAGTAAATAAATAAATCTTTAAAAATAAGTAAAAATAAGATAAAACCTAAAAAGAATTTGGTGACTCAAAAAATTCAGACATATCAAATAAAGTCTGATCAGTGGTCCAACAGTGACAAAAAAATATATGAATTCTTTTTATCTCAGTTCTTTGCCTATGTCTTCCTTCCAAAGAGACAAGCATGGACTTCTTTTCCCAGCGTCCCCAAGAGTACTGAGATTCCCTGTAATTTGGAAATCCCTGTAATTGGGTCACTAGCCCACCATCTGTGTGACAAGAAAAATAAATGTAATGATTGGCTTAGCTTCCCTGAAAACATACCGGTCTCCAAAGGAAAAAGAAGGTCTGATAGAAATGAGATTCCCACATAGTTTTGGAGGGTCTTTGAAAACTTTAGAAAAATGCACATGGAAAAAAGTTAATTTGAGGGCAAATAAAACAGTAATGTTAGATAGCAATTTGGTCTACCATATATAAAAACATATAAAGTTATGACAATTAAAACAGTGTAGTACAGGTATAAAAGTAGGCAAATAAATCATTCAATAAATATATTTATTATAATTGTATAACTGGATAACCACTTAGAAAAATTAAATTTTAGATTTTCTATTAAGACTGCAGGTTAGAATAGTTATAAATGGAGAGTTAAGTCAAACAAATTAAGCCACTAAAAATGGGTACTTATAAATGTACCCATTTTAAAAATGTAAATAAATAAAAGAAGTTGAAAAAAAGACAAAAATCTTATTGCATACTTAAACTTTCATATAGCAAACTGGAAAAAATTAAATAAATAAAAATGAATATTTGTAAGTAAATATGATTTTTCTGAATTGGGAAGGGGCTCCTAAAGAAAAACAATTAAAAATGAAAATGAAAGACTGAGATGTGACTACCTAAAAGAACAAAATTAAAATACTCTTTTACTTAAATCAAATTTTATAACAAAATCAAAAGGTAAACCACATTACAAGAAAAATATTTGCCTTAAATTTAACAAGGCATAGAAATAAATAATTCTAAGACATCAATTAATTTAAGCAATTAAAACTGTAAAAAATTTGGTAAATGATATAAACTTATACTTCATAAAAGAATATTCATAATTAACATGAAAAAGTTGTTAATCTTGCAACTTAGAAAAGAAATAAATATTGAAGCAATAAAGTTGAAGCAATAAAGTATAACTTTTAAGGCATAACAAGAGCAAAAATTAAAATATATATAACACCTTGGTCAGTTTGGTCTGCTGTATATAAGTGCCATAGATTATAAACAACAGGAATTTCTTTCTCACAGTTTTTGTATTAGAAGTCTGACATCAGGGTACTAGCATGCTCAAGTTTACATAAGAGCATGCTTTCCGGTTGCAGACTGCAGACCTTTTATATCATCACAGGTTGGAAAAAGACTAAGCTAGCTCTGGATGCTTATCAGGACACTAATCCTATCTATGAGGGCTCCATCCTCATGACCTAATTACCATCCAAAAGCCCCACTTCCAATCATATTGTGGATTAGATTTCAACATATGAATGAGGGGGCAAACATTTAGTTCATAATTATTGGTATACAATAAGGAAGTATTATCATACATACATGAAAGGATTATATATTGATTAAATGTCCTACAGAAAAATTAACAAACTCTCAATAATCTCAAATATCCTTTGCCACAATTTCTGTTTTAACAATATACACTAACAATGAAAATACAGAAAGGGAAATCAGAGAATCGATTTCATTTACTATAGCACCAAAAACCGTAAGATACCTACGAATAAACCTAACCAAACAAGTTAAGGATCGGTACTTGAGGAACTACAGAACACTCATGAAAGAAATTGAAGACACAAAAAGATGGAAGAGCATTCCATGCTCATGGATCAGAAGAATAAACATTGTTAAAATGTCTATACTGCCCAGAGAAATCTATACTTTCAATGCCATTCCGATCAAAATTCCACCAACATTTTTCAAAGTGTTGGAACAAACAATCCTAAAATTTATATGGAACCAAAAAAGACCCCAAATTGCTAAGGAATTGTTAAAGAAGAAAAACAAAGGTGGGGGCATCACGTTACCTGATTTCAGGCTTTATTACAAAGCTGTGATCACCAAGACAGCATGGTACTGGCACAAAAACAGACAAATAGACCAATGGAATAGAGTAGGGAGTCCAAATATGGACCCACAAATCTATGGTCAAATCATCTTCAACAAAGCAGGAAAAAATACCCAGTGGAAAAAAAACAGTCTCTTCAATAAATGGTGCTGGGAAAATTGGACAGCTACATACAGAAGAATGAACTAGACCATTCTCTTACATCACACACAAAAAAACAAACTAGAAATGGATGAAAGACCTCAACGTGAGGCAGGAATCCATCAAAATCCTGGAGGAGAACATAGGCAGTAACCTCTTTGACATCGGCCACAGCAACTTCTTTTAAGACATGTCTCCAAAGGCAAAGAAAACAAAAGCAAAAATGAACTTTTGGGACTTCATCAAAATAAATAGCTTCTCCAAAGCAAAGGAAATATTCAACAAAACAAAGAGGCAACCCACGGAATGAGAGAGGATATTTGCAAATGACACTACAGACAAAGGGCTGATATCCAAGATCTATAAAGAACTACTCAAACTCAGCATCCAAAAAGAAGATGAACACATCAGAAAATGGGCAAGAGACATGAAGAGGCACTTCTCCATAGAAGACATACAAATGGCTAACACACATATGAAAAAAATGGTCATCATCACTAGCTATCAGGGAAATTCAAATCAAAACCACACTGAGATACCACCTTACACCAGTCAGAATGGCCAAAATTAACAAGACAGAAAACAACAAGTGTTGGAGAGGCTGCAGACAAAGGGGAACCCTCTTACACTGTTGGTGGGAATGCAAGTTGGTGCAGCCGCTTTGGAAAACAGTGTGGAGATTTGTTAAAAAATTAAAAATAGAGCTACCCTATGACCCTGCAATTGCACTACTGAGTGTTTACCCCAAAAATACAGATGTAGTGAATAGAAGGGCCATATGTACCCCAATGTTCATTGCAGGAATGGCAACAATTGTCAGACTGTGGAAAGAGCCAAGGTGACCATCAACAGATGAATGGATAAAGAAGATGTGGTATATATATACAATGGAATATTACACCTCCATCAGAAGAGATGAATATCCAACTTTTGTAGCAACTTGGACTGGATTGGAAGAGATTATGCTGAGCGAAATAAGCCAAGTAGAGAAAATCAAGCATCACATGGTTTCACTTACTTGTGGAGCATAACGGGTAATATAGAGGACAGTAGGAGAAGGAAAGGAAATGGGAAGCAGGGTAATTTGGGGAGGGCCATGAAACATGAGAGACTTTGAACTCAGAAACAAACTGAGGGTCTTGGAGGGGCAGGGGTGAAGGGATGAGAGAGCCTGGTGGTGGGTACTGAGGGCACGTATTTCAATGAGCACTGGGTGTGGGGCATAAACAATGAATCTAGGAACACTGAAAAAATAAAATAAAATAAAAAGAAATAAAAATTGCTAAGGAAATAAATTCTATAAGTGAGAAATTGGAGATAGCTACCAGCTAACTACTGGAGACTTTTTGCATAACAGAAATCATGCCCATCAGATTTTTAAAAAAATAATATGCAATATTAATATAACAATACAGATGTGTAGTATTTAGATTTGAGCAAGTTGAACTGTATCACTTTATCTTCCAGAATTTCCCAACATCCCATTTGAATATTTTGGGAACTACTGTTGAGTCTAGTGCTCAGAGGATTTGGACTGAAAAAATAAACTTGGGATTCCATCTTATAGTTATTGAAAACACACACACATGCATACACATATACATATAATTATACAAAGGACACTTCAAATCCCTTTTAGAAGGAGGTATGCTAGACATAACAAATACATGAACAATATTAAACCTCAAAACCAAGGAAAATGTCTTTGCATGTAAGGACCCCTGGTTGAATTAGGGAGGCCACCAGAAATGTACAAATTCATAGAAAATGGCTTTGTCGATTCCAGAGTACTGAACTTCATCCTTGATGATAAAGCACATTTCAGTAAATAAAAAGAGCTTCAAAATTTTATATGCTATTCTTCTTTTATGCTGATACAAATACAGTATGTCAAAGAAACATCCAATTAAATTTTCAGAACACTTTAACTAAAGTATTTAAAAATTCTCATTTAAAGAAAGTCATAGTGACTCTTAACTAAATTCCATGAATTGATTACATAAATCTGAATAAACATTTTTATTTCAAACATTTTTGATATGAGAGTCTTCTGTCTAAAAGGTTTAAAGCAATCCAAGTGTCCTAGTGGTCATCTCTGTATTCACTCAAGTCAGAAGACTGGAAGATTTAAGTTTCCACTGAGAAATTAACTCTATAATCTTAATGACACTCTGGCTGTAAATAGAAAGCACTTTTTTATTTTCTCATATTGCCACACATGCTATTTTGAATGTTCATTAACTCCTACAACTCCTCAAGAACAAAATGACAAAATCGGTAAAATTTTGAGACATTTTCATTTTCTCAGTTGTTTCTTACATTTGAAAGCTATTCTTTCATTCCTGGCATCTCTTTCCCCATAACTTTATTACTACATTTGATTTTAAATTTAAATTTAATGATGGATAAATTCTTTCAGAGTAGGTATTATTCTCATTCTAGAAATATTTCAGACATGCCATACAATGTGGTTGTAATCCACCCTCTCAAAGAAACTCACTTGGAAATTATGACTCACTATGTGGACAAGATCATTTCTCTTCATCATGACCTGAATTCTTATATCTTGGTAAAATTTTTCCTCATTCTGTGCTACTGAAAAATTTTGTGGTTCTCCCCTGCCATGGGCAATTAAGCTTTTTGGTTTAAAAAGAGAGCTTACTATATCCTATAATGTTTTGTCCCAAATATTAATCATAATATTGATAAAAGAAAATAAAAAGTACTTGTAGTAACTCAAAGAATGATTAATTTCATCTTAATTTTAATTTCAATTATTTTGCTAGATAAATTCATAACACAAAAATATACACCATAATGCTTATTTTATTGCTACATTTTTATCCAAGGACCTTAAAATGCCCAAGAATTTTCCTACTCTGACTGATACATAAATAAATACAATTATCAGTAATTGACAACTGATAAGCGACAATTATTACACCATTTAGAAAGAAGCACCCATAGCCATTTTGACAGCTGATTACAGCTACTCAGCACTAGCCCTGTGTTTTTTGGCTTCCAGCTAAATTTAATGAAAATTACTACTCTCAGTGAAACTAAGTTTTAGTTTTGTACCTGTGTCTTTGGTGTATGATTTCAAACAAGTCATTTAATCTCTGAGTCTTAATTTTCCCAAAACAGGGAAGAGCCCTAACTAGACTATTTAAAACATTTGTTTTCTGTTCTAAATTAATATCATCCTAATAAGAAATCTAGTCATATTACCACAAAAATTGCTTCTAATGTAAGTCATTTCATGAAAAGAAACCTCTAAAACATTTTACTAAGTAGAATTTCTGTTTTTTGTTATTATTGTTTTGTTTTCATTTTTTCTGTCTCAATAACCAATTAAGGTATTTGCTTAATCAGATTGATGTTTTCTTTTTTTCTTCCCTTTTCCCCATCTCTACTATTTTTTGTTTTATGTCTATTTCTACTAATAGTCACCCTGAAAAATCTTAACCTACAAATTTAACTTAAGATAAATAATCATCTTTATCTACACCACAATATACAAGAACCATAAAACAGCTCTCAACTCTTCAGCCATCCTCCATTTTATTTTTATCTAGTATTTTAGTTCTACCTTATTTTTAAATGCACCAAAATGTAAGCATTTTACACAGCTGATTATTTAAGTTAACCTACATATTTACCACTTTTCCATTTGCTTCTCTTAGTCCCTTTCTTCCTTCCAGGCTTAATTGTCTTCTAATAATTATTTCTTCAGTAATCTGTGGGAGGTATCCTCCCACTGCTTATTTATCTCAAAATGTCTTTATTTTTTTCACTCACAATTTTGTCCATAGTAGTTCTTCTCTCTGCTTAAGATCTCTTTGTTTTTGTATTCTGCAATCTCACTCTGATATTTCCAGGTGGGGATTTAATTTTATTCTATGCTATTTTGATTTGATAGCTTGTCTTCTTTTTTTTTTTTTTTTTAAGATGTTATTTATTTGACAGAGAGAAACATAGCCAGAGAGGGAACACAAGCAAGGGAAGTGAGAGAGGGAGAAGCAGGCTTCCTGCAGAGCAGGGAGCCCGATGTGGGACTCGATCCGGGGTCTCCGGTATCATGGCCTGAGCCAAAGGCAGTCGCTTAACCAACTGAGCCACCCAGGCACCCCAGCTTGTCTTCTTTGCATCTGCTAAATTCTCCACCAATAATTTATTTTACTATTGCTATTTTTTCATCTACCCTATTTTCACTACTGAGATACCCATTAGATACACATTAACATCCATATCCATGTTCTATCCTTTATTTCTATTGACTTTTTATTATTTTTCATCTCTTTATTTCTCTGTGCTACAGTCTAGACAATTTCCTCAGATTTGCCACAAATTATCTTTTGAACTATGTTTCCTTATGTATTATACTTCTCATTTTCTTATAGTTTATTTCATATTGTCCTCTTATTTCATTGTGATTTCTCCTCCACCTTTATCTTTTTAAACAATTTTAACACACTTATAGACTCATTTTGATTGTTTATTATTCTCTAGTCCTGAGACCACTAATTGTCCTGTTTGCTCTCTGTACCTGCTTACTCTCTCACACAAGGTTCATTTGCTACTGTAGGTTGTGACTTTTAATTTTAAATTCTTCTGTAGGTTTGTGCTTTCCACAGGCAACCTACATTCCCTGACTTATTCTGACAGATCAATTTTGTACTTTATTTCCTGACAGAATACAGTAGATTTTAATGGTTTTTGGCTGGTTTTTATTTCCCATACCATTCAGGAAATATCAATTGTCACCCCAACTGGAACAGACCCAGGGTTTCAGTTTCTCACTAGTACCTTTTTTTTCCACTTGAAGCCCAAAACAGAGAGCAAACTATTAGGCTGCTTCCCTAAGTGTACAGTGTTTCTAGTTCCATTTTTGGAAATTTTGAGACATTTTCATTTTCTCAGTTGTTTCTTACATTTGAAAGCTATTCTTTCATTCCTGGCATCTCTTTCCCCATAACTTTATTACTACATTTGATTTTAAATTTAAATTTAATAATTTAGAATTAATAATAAAGACAACTACTATTTTAAAGCACTGGTTTTTAAGCTGGATACTCAATACCAGCTCCCCGCTCATGATGATCAAATGACAGAGCTCTAATTCTTTTATGGGTATTCAATTCTTATCCCATAGAGCCTATATCAAACCTAAAACCCTTGTGAGCTTTCATTTTCTCAGCTACCATTTGAAACTCTGCCTTTACTTCTCTCATGTCCTGGCACTTATAGATGACCTTTTCTTTCATTGAAAATATTGTATTTTAAATTATTTTAAATGTAATTTTAAGTTATTTTAGATAGTCTTCTTTTTAATTTTGAGGATAATTATCTGCATTAGTTTAGTTCATCATGTTCTGTAAGTATTAAAATATAAACCTAAGGGGATGCCTGGGAAGCTCGGTCGTTAAGCATCTGCCCTCTGCTCAGGTCATGATACTGGAGTCCCGGGATCAAGACTGACTTTGGGCTACCTGCTTGGTGGAAGCCTGCTTCCTCTCTCACTCTCCCTGCTTGTGTTCCTTTTCTCGCTGTGTTTCTCTGTCAAATAAATAAATAAAAGCTTACCAAAAAAGTATTAAAATATAAACATAAGGACATACACATAATTCCAGACAAATTATCCGAGATTTGACCTCACACTTGTGTCAAATAGCACTTCCAAAAGATGTTTGGAATCATTAGAAGAATGAAAGTCAATCACAAATTTTAAAATATTAGCATATACTGAGTGTTACACGTAAACAATGAATCACGGAACACTACATCAAAAACTAATGATGTACTATATGGTGACTAACATAACACAATAAAAAAAGAAAAAGAAAAGAAGAAAACATAAAACACAATTTTTTAAAAAAAACAAAATATTAGGATATAATATATCCTTGGTCTCCATATCACACTAAAATATGTTTGTATGACATGGAAAGTTAGAAAGGGCCTAATCAAAGAATGAATTAAGACAGTCCTGCTACTGTAAGACATTAGAGTTTCAAGATCATAAAATTTACTGAGATGAAGCAAAAATAAGGCAAGCACACTGGAAAGGATGTTACAACAACTCGAGTGATAAATAATTGGAATTTGGATAATTAACTTGGTGGCAAAGATGAAGAGGAGAAAACGAATCCAAGAGATGTTGTGCAGCAGGAAGCAGGGTCAGCATTTAGCAAGGTGTTGGGATTTGTGGAGAAAAGACGGTGAAAAAATGTCTCCAGCACAATGAATTTCTAAAACAGGTGTACAGCAAGAATGCCTTTGAGAATCTACAAAGTTATGATATCCCCAAAATTCATATGTAGAAAAATATAGTTTATTTTATTTTCCTTTAATTTTTTGACTCTGAGACCCCATGCTGCTAAACGTAAAAACCTAATGTAGTCACCTTATAGTACACTCAATCCCACTGTTTTTTAATTACCTCGGTTTGAAATGTAATCATAGTCTCTTTGTTCCCATTCACTCTTGCTTGAGGTTGATGTTAACAGGAATGCATACAAAATTCATTCCATAATGGTCCTTAGGGTCTCAGTTCTATCACACTGTCCTCTGGGCCTCCTCTGAAGGGCCCAAGACCTGCCATGGCCTTAGGTGGCACCGGAAAGATTTTGTGTCCTGCTGAAAACTAGGGGAAGTCTATGGGTAAGTGCAGTTTTTGCTCTTCCCCTCACTCTTCCACTTCTGTGAGGTTGCAATCAGTATTGGCCCAATGGGACAGGTGTGGGACAAGGCCCTTTTATTCTCATAACTTTGACACACGGTGCAGAATATATGCCAGGTTCAATGCCCAATGTTTCCTTTTCTTTATCTCTAAAATATTCCTTACCTCCAGCCTGGAGGCTTCTTTCACCACAGAACTGTGCTGCAATGGCCTATAGGCAGCGCAAAACTCATCTGGAGGTTGGCATTGCCCCTCCAAACACCCCTTCATGCCACTTAGGAGAATCTGCTACCTTTGTTTGCTGTCCATTTCCTACAACAATATTACCCTCCCTTCCCCATACAAATGATGGCTCTTAGAAGTTTGGATAAGAAAGCAAATCAGTATTTTCACTAATTGTTTTATCATATATGGTTTCCCAATGTACTAGAGAAACTGAATAAATGGAAAGGAAGACAAAGAGATGTACTGTAACCATAATCTGATTGAGTCATCTTTCGCAAGGCAGAAAATTCAGAATTTGACAAAGGCAAAGAAGATGTAAATAGAAACTAAAATTAGAAGCAAAAGATATTTTCTAAAAGAAAAAGAAATCCCTAGGAAACAGTAGGGAAAAACAACAAAAAAATCATAAAAACAGCTGTAATGATTTCCTTAATGAATAATAAAAAGGGAAGATGTTAAAGAAGAAATTAAAAGCGGATAGAAGTTTATTAGTCAAACATAAAAAGGGTTTCTAAAAACTCCAGTAAATTATATTCCACAGTACAAAAATTTTGACAACTAAAATAACCATTTTCCAATTAATATCTTTCTGTTATAATGCTTGTGGCTGCAAGTAACTGAAACCATGTCTTAAGATAACTTAATGAAATAATCATTATCTCTACTATCAGGAGGTCCAGAGACTCAGAGGATCCCAGAATAGGACCTCACTAGATCTTTGGACTCCTTGTTTGCCAATCATAATTCTTTACATGGCTAAACTTTGTCTTCAAAGGCTTTGGTTCTTTTTATTTCTCCACTCCTCCTTCCTTATTCTTGCTTTTATTTTCAGGCTGGTGCACTTCTGGTTATATACAATCTCAAAAAATAAGAGAAAAAAAGAGAGAATGCCTCTTCCTGTAGTGTAAGGTATAAGGAAACTTTCATCTCCCCAAAGACCCATCAACTCTCAACTCACTTCTGGTGTGGAACACCACCTTTTGAGCTGGAACAAGAGCAACTGGGGTCGCAGAAGTCTCAGCAATGACATACCCAAAAAAGAACCTCCAACTCATGAGTGGGAAGTAGGCAGAAGACAACACTCCACACATACCTCCCAGCCACAGTCATTCAGAACTTAGCCTAATTATCAAGTACTAGGGTCAGGATTAGAAACAATAATGTTGGACTCGTTTTTAATTCCCCTCTCTGTCATTGGTTTTTATCTATTTCTCTCAAAACTTCTCTTTTAACTTCTTTCTGTCATTACATTTCTATTCAAATTCTACATCACCATCTTCACACCCGCATAATAACAACCAACATTATAGTATGCTCGCTCTGTCCTAAACATCTAAGCTGGTCATACGATTGCTTTTCAGTATTCACACAACTATTCAAGATATCTTGTGTTCTTATATCCATTTTACAGATGAGGAAATAGCACAGAGAGGTTAAGCAGCATTCCCAAAGCCGCAAAGCTAATAAGTGACTATTCAGGTCTAAAATCAATCCATTATACAGACCTTTGAAAGAATAATCCTACAATATTGCAAAGTTGGATTTAGTTCATTAAACTGTAATGGACAAAAGCACAAATGTAAAGGAGAAACATGTTGAAAAACAAGAATTAAAACAATAATACTGTTTTAACTAATTTGTCTTTTAATTTTCAATATTTTTTCTGTAACAAAAAGTAAACTTCTTTTGATTAGCTTTTGCCATAGCAGAATACCTAGGCTATCTTAAGTATATATAGTTTTTGTCCTTCCATTTTACTTTGGGGTATATTTGCAAGGTGGGGGTGGAAAGAGGTTGGTTGGTCTGAAAGTTTTTCAAGCTTTAATTTTTACATTCACAGGTTGGTTAGCATGAAATTTATATTCCATTTTATTTTTTATAAGATGATGGTAATATCAAGAAGAGAAAACTTCATTATGTATTAATAGTGTGAGGTGACTCTTGGGATCAAATCCATGAAAAAATCCTTAAAAGCATGTGAGAAACATCTGTATTTTAACATAAAGTGGGGACTTTAAATAAGAATGTAGAATGTCAATGCTTAAAAACACAGGTGTCTGGGGCTCTCTGGGAAGCTCCAGTTTCTCAAAGGCTGCACACTTTACCATCTGTATTCTTTTAGAATTTTAATGCAAACTGGCATCACCTCAATGTGTTATTTCAAAAACTGATTCACAGTGACTTGCCTCTGAACTCACATAAATGACAATTTATTTGTTATTTGATGAGGAAAATCTAGATGTTTTTTATGTTATGTAAGATATTCTTTTAAACATTCTTCATAGAAGTCTAATGCCATATAAAACCACAACCACAAAAATGCCATTCATGTCACTGATTATAACTAAATAACCAAAGTCTTAAAATTTGTACTTTTTCCAGAAGCTAAGGTGAAAAAGATGTGGCCTCTCATTGCACATTTCTCCCTTTATTTCTGTATTCTACTTGCCAAAACAATGAAATATTTTTTATCAAAATGAATACCACTGTAATCTCAAACAATTGAAACATAAAACATGAAATCACTTGTTTTTTTCAGTCACTGCTTTCAATAATGCTTTGTCAAACTTCATTTTAAACATTTTTTTCAAAGATATTATTTATTTATTTGAGAGAGATAGCAAGAGTGCGCATGAGCAGGAAGGAGCAGGAGAAGCAGACTCCCCTCTGGGCAGGGAGCCCAAAATGGGTCTCGATCCTAGGGTTCTGGGGATCAGGACCTGAGCTGAAGGCAGATGTTTAACCAACTGAAGCACCCAGGTGCACCTCAACTCTCTTTTTCCCATCCCATATCACACAACTATTCAAGATATCTTGTGTTCTTATATCCATTTTACAGATGAGGTATTATATTTGGTAGATTCCATAACTTCAACTCATTTTTGATTATTAAAATTAAGTCCAATATAAAACTTCAAATTCAAATTCAGTATAAGCATGACGACAGACCTGGACTGCTTGGGCAGTGATTGGGTATAGGCTCAAGGCAAATCTGCATATCTGTATTCTCCTTTTACTGCCCTTTTCCTTCAAGGCCTACCTCCTTCTCTTGTTAGGGGTAGGGAGAAAGGAAAGGAAGAGGAACAAATGCCTCTTTATTTAAGTGGCTGCTATTATAGCCTTCTCTTGGCTTTCTCGGCTTCCCTGGCTGGACACTTCCCTGTGTGTAGCAGCCATCCAAATGCTGACTCTCCTGAGAAGGCTGTACAAGTTCTTAGAAAAATTTAAGAGATTTCCTTTTACTACAGTTCTCTGCTAAAATAGAATAAGCTCCAGGTCAACTTCGTTCTCCAATCCCAACTACCTTCCCTGGCAATTTATCCACCACCTCTTCCTATTGGGACCTCCTTCCCTAGCAAGAAGCCCTATAGGGTGAGTGTCTTAGCTTCAAGTTGCTCCAACAAACACCACAGATTGTGTGGCCTAAACAACAAACATTTATTTCTAATGGTTCTGGAGGCTAGAGTCCAAGATCAGGGTGCCAGGACTGTTGGGTTCTTGGTGAGGACCCTCTTCCTGTTTAAATCCTCATGTGGCCTTTCCTCAGCATGTGTACACCTGCAGAGATGTTGTGTCTCCTTTTCTTTTTATAAGGGCATTAATCCCATCATAGGAGCTCTATCCTCAGGGTATCACCTAAACCTAATTACCTCAAAGGTCAAATAATATCACTGGGGATTAGGGTTTCAACATATGAATCTTAGAGGGAAATAAACATTCAGTCCATATTAGTTAGCAAGCAGTGATAAGTGAGTAAGCCTGTTTGCCTTCCTTGGTATAAGCCTGGTCCCATCTTTAGCACACCAAATGGTAAGAATGTAGGCTCTCTCCACTCTAGCAACAATCTCTTATTGTGTTTTTCCTCTGTGGAATAGGCCAAGAGATAGTTTAGAATTTAAATAAACTTTGCTGGCTGAGCAGACATCCAATCAAGAAACACAATGCCAGCCTGGTAAGAACCCCCATTCTTTATGAGTGATTGTCTTAGAGCCCTTCTAAGGGGCTCTACTCCCAATTTGGCCATAGAAAACAAAGCATCTCTATCCCCACACACACACCATCCCCCTCAAGCCCAGCGAGGGGAAAGTGTGACGCCTCTAACAATAACTGCACTCCTGAGGTTACCTCTCTCCCCAGTCTAGCCATTTTATATAGAGAGGGTGATGGTGGGGATGGCTGATGGTGTTGGTTCTGCCTTTTATTATTAGCTCTGAGGGAAGGGTTAATAGTTTCTTCATTGGGGAAGTTCTCTTTAAATTGTTTAAATTTAAATCTCAGATTTTTCAGCTATGACCCTAGACACAGAATGCTGAATCCCCACTGAATATCCTGTTGCAGAAGCAAAATTTCATGTTTTTAATGTTACTCCACAGCTTTCAGCCATTTTCTGAAGTTTTCTGTTTTTGTGTTCTTTTTTTTCTTTTCGAAAAGCAGTCAGGAAAATACTGTCTCGTAACCAATGGTTATTTGCACACAATTAATACTTGAATTTCCTAGATTACTACCCAAGAAAGTGTATTTTTAAGCTAAAATTTTAAGCTAATGTTCTTAAATAATTATTTTTTAATATTCATTTTGATGTGAAATTCCATTAGTTTAAAAAATAATAATTTAGAGGGCGCCTGGGTGGCTCAGTTGGTTGAGCGACTGCCTTCGGCTCAGGTCATGATCCCAGAGACCCAGGATCGAGTCCCACATCAGGCCCCCTGCTCAGCAGGAAGCCTGCTTCTCCTTCTCTCACTCCCCCTGCTTGTGTTCCCTCTCTGGCTGTGTTTCTCTCTGTCACATAAATAAAATCTTTAAAAATAATAATAATAATAACAATAATAATAATTTAGAAACTGCATTAGTTCACTGATTCATTAGTTCATTGCTTTGAGATAATCATTTAAGATCATCCTGTATTTTTGACCGGTGGAGATATCATCAAGTTTAGGAAATTTCTGCATCCTAAACCCATGAACCAACACTGACATATGCCTCAATTCTGTCTAATCTGCATGGATGAACTGCCAAAACTTGATATTAATATTCTGCCTGTAACTTGTGGAATAAACATATTTCAGTATTTTAAGAGTATACTTCACCAGTGGTACAATATAGTACCATTAAATATGATTTAGGCCATTAAATATGATTTGATCCATGATAAATATTGCTTGAAGATATCTACACGTTATAGGAAAGGCATCATTTTCACTGACAAATAACTTATGATGTCAACGTCTTTTGAAATAATCAGTTTCATTTAAATTCTGTAGCTAGTTGTGGTGCTTCCATATTGTATTGAAGTGCCTGCATAAGAAAAACTTGATAAAAAGTAACTCTACATCAAGAAGATCTTTCTTAATGTAGAAAAAAACCACATGACATCTTGGGGCAAAAACAAAAAGCAGCATCCAGAATTTTTAAGGACTAACTATGGGAGCAAGGTAGAACTAGAGACTTATGAAAGTCCTCTATGGCCTTTACAGTTCATCATATATAAGGATACATTGAGAACAGTTCTCAAAGAAAACTAGAGGATTAACCCTGTTCATAAAATCTTTTCCTGGGTTGTATAAATCTTTGAATTAGACAACCCTTTAGTTATTGTTATACAAAGATACTTAAGCCAAGTAAGGTCAATGTTCTGATGCTTTAATAATAGCATTCACACTCACAATCTTCTGACTTAAAGCACATATCCCTTACTGTGCTATATGGTACACTTACTTTACAACTTGCCTTTTTTCCCTGTCTGCAAATTTGTGTGGAAATATCTCTGCACATTTCTGTCTTTTCCTTTGTGGCTAGATTTTTTAAAAATCTACTCTTCACATTCTAGAAGAGTCAGAAACTACACAGTGTCTTACCTAAAGACTTCACAGAATTAGGAAACTGAATATTCCTAGGTTTTCTGTATTTTCTCCACTGCATTTAGAAGTATAAAAATAAAATAGCTTCTGCATTTGTCACCCAACTTGGAGAAATCAAAATAACTCTGTTTGGGGAGCAGCAAGAAAGGAGAAGAGTAGAACTGTATCTGACTCCACTTTCAGTCAGTCTCGGGAGGAGAAAAACTGCCCAAAAATAAGGTGATGACCCTCCTTAGAGAACAGAAGTACAGAGAACATGTCTCCAAGAGCCATGGCAAGAAGAGGGGAGAGCTCTGAGGTCACCTGGGTGTCTCAGTCATTAAGCGACTGTCTTTGGCTCAGGTCATGGTCCCAGAGTCCCGGGATCGAGCCCTGCATCAGATTCCCTGCTCGGCTTCCCTCTTTCTCACTCCCCCTGCTTGTGTTCCCTCTCTAGCTGTGCTTTTCTCTGTCAAATAAATAAATAAGATCTTAAAAAAAAAAAAAAAAAAAGAGGGGAGACCTCTGGAGAGTGGTTACATCTGAGAAATAAGTAGTGATTAGGTTAACGGTAAATGGCCAAGATAGTTCCAGAACACACAAAGTAAATTAGATCCATCACAAAAATAAGTATAGGTTCCAGTGTCAGTCATATGGAGAGGGGAGAGGTTTTCATTCTGATGCCACCCTAAAGACTACAAAGGTGACTTTGGAGAAGTCATGTATTCTCTATAAACTCTGTTTCCTTTCTGGGCAGGCATATGTGCCCCACCTCAAAGGATTTTTTTATGAGGATTAAGAAAGATAATCTATGAGAGCATCTATCTCAATTTCTATAACATTAAATGCTCATGGAATAAAAGACAAATATAAATGTGACACTGCAATCATACTGGAACAATAATACCCTTCCCACCTCATTGGACCTGTTTAAACCAGTAAAATAATGTACTATCTTCTAGAATTGAGATCATTAAAGACTTGAGAAATACGAATCCCTATAATTTCATGTCTGAAGTAATAATACCCTTATATCTTCATTTATATTCTAAATAAAAGATATTGAGTAGCCATTTGTACTATTTCTAAAAGTGCAGTGAATTACACTGGATTTATGTATCTACTAGAGATTGCTGAAATTTTATGAACTATCATTTTATATCAAAGGCTGTCACCAAAGAAAAAAACATGGTTAAACAGCTCCACAATCTGGTTTTATTGTAAAAGTAACCTCAACTGAAATTTTATCAGAGATTTAATTTACTGATCAAAGCTAAAACAGAAAATTCCTCAAATCCAGAAGATACAATAAAATAAGATATTCTCCATAAGACATTTATTTTGTTGAATCTTTGTTTAATGAAAAAGCTAAGTGCAATAACATTATGGAGAAGGGATTTCTGGAGGAAAAAGCTTTGTGTTGTATGTAAATCATAGAAAAATTTGTCTGTACCTAAATAAGAGAAAAACAGAAACTAAAACACAAATAAGATTTTGATTCCATATATGACAGAATTTACACTGTGATCAAGCTAAAATTGAAGTCAATGTTTTGTGGGGTTTTCTTCAAGATTTTATTTATTTATTTGACAGAGAGAAACACAGCTAGAGAGGGAACACAAGCAGGGGGAGTGAGAGAGGGAGAAGCAGGCTTCCCGCAAGCAGGGAACCTGATGCGGGGCTCAATCCTGGGTCTCCAGGATCATGACCTGAGCCAAAGGCAGTCGACCCAGGCACCCCTATGTTCCAGTGTTTGAGAAGATTACTTTATTTGAATAAAGTTTGGTACTAAATTCCTAACCTAACCTACTAATTTTATAATGGGCTTCCCATTTCCCTATATCCTAAAATTAACAGTTCACTGAAAATCCTTTTTAATTTGATGAGGTGATGTTAATCAACTTAGCAAATTTTACAAGTATTTGCCTACCCAAATTATTAAATGTTGAAATTCCTCAGAGATCTGCCCATAAATCATGATTCTAAGATTTATTTTTTTTTTTAAGATTTTATTTATTTGACAGAGAGAAACACAGCCAGAGAGGGAACACAAGCAGGGGGAGTGAGAGAGGGAGAAGCAGGCTTCCCGCCGAGCAGGCAGCCCGATGTGGGACTCGATCCCGGGTCTCCAGGATCATGACCTGAGCCGAAGGCAGTGGCTTAACCAACTGAGCCACCCAGGCGTCCC